>CAUYQU010024984.1:0-26173 GCA_963574635.1 Cheracebus regulus
TTGTGTTTTTCAGCTTCATCAATTCACTTATATTCTTCTCTAAGTTGTCCATTCTCGTTAGCATTTCGTTAAATCTTCTTTCAAGGTTCTTAGTTTCTTTGCATTGGGTTAGAACATGTTCTTTTAGCTCACAGAAGTTTCTTATTATATACTTTCTGAAGCCTGATTCTGTCAGTTCATCACATTCAGTCTCCGTCAGGCCTTGTTCCCTTTCTAATGAGGAGCTGCAATCCCCTGTAGGAGGAGAGGCATTCTGATTTTGGGTATTCTCAGCCTTTTGCACTGGTTTCTTCCATTTTTGTGGATTTATCCACCTGTCATCTTTGTAATTGCCGACTTTCAGATTTGGTCTCTGAGTGGACGTCTGGCTTGTTGGTGATGAAGTTTTTTCTGTTTCTTAGTTTTCCTTCGGCGGACGCCCCTTACCCACAGAACTAGGCCTTCCCGGGTTCAGCTGTGCTTGATGTGAAACTCTCAGTCCTCAGTGCTTACAATTGCTGTTCTCCTTGTGGGGATGGGACCAGCTGAGCCCAATTAAAAGGGCACCCAGTTCTGTATACTCCACACCAAGAAGCGCCGCACCAGGGCACCGGCCAAAAGAGTCACGCTGGCGACCCGTGCGGCTCCTTTGCCAGGAATCTCCCAGTCTGTGGGCAACAAAAATTCATTTGAAATTGCAGCGTCCACTTGCTCTCTGCACTTTCACTGGGAGCTACAATCCTGAACTGCTGCTAATTGGCCATCTTGGATCTCTCTCTGCCCAGTGATGAATTTTTTTCTGTTTCTTAATTTTCCTTTGGCAGACGTCTGTTCCCCACAGAGCTGGACCTTCCCAGGTTCCACTGTGCTTGCTGTGAAACTCTCAGTCCTCAGTGCTTCCAATTGCTGTTCTCCTTGTGGGGATGGGACCAGCCGAGCCCGTCCCGTATACTCTTCACCGAGAAGCGCTGCACCGGGGTGCTGGCAAAACAGCCACGCAAGCCAAAACAGTCGCGCTGGCAACCCGTGGGGCTCCTCTGCCGGGAATCTCCCGTTCTGTGGGCAACAAAAATTCATCTGAAAGTGTGACGTCCACTTGCTCTCTGCGCTTTCACTGAGAGCTATAATCCTGAGCTGCTGCTATTGGCCATCTTGGATCTCTCCCAATATACTTTCTAGAACAATGTGATTATGAGATCAACTGAAGGTGACCTAAGGGGAGGATTTTAAGAAGGCCTAGAAAATTCTGACTCATTCTGTGAGTGAAAATCGCTGCATATATAAGAAACAAGGCTAGACATGGTGGCTCCTGCCTGTAATCCCAGCACTTTTGGAGGCTGAGGCAGGCAGATTGCTTGAGCCCAGGAGTTTGAGACCAGCCTGGGCAACATAACGAAAGCCTGTCACTACCAAGAAAAAAATACAGAAATTAGCCAGGTGTGTTGGCGTGAGGCCGTAGTCTCAGCTACTCAGGAGGGTGAGGTGGGAGGATCGCTTGAACCCGGGAGGGAGGTGGAGGTTCCAGTGAGCCAAGATCACACCACTGCCCTCTATCCTGATGGAGTGAGACTCTGTCTCAAAAAAGCAATAAAAGTGAGTTACTAATGCTACTATCACCTGCCTCATCAGTAACGGCGCTTTCCAAAGAGGTGGTTTAGCTGTCAACTCCAAAATGTAAGAGATCTGAGTCTGTTAGACTTTCAACGTGTTTTTCTTATATAAACGTGCCACCTTTGAGCCATTGCATCCCCTACATGGTAAAGAAAATATTAAGCAAAGTGTAGAGAGTTAGATTCCTGAACAGAAAGGTGCTTTTTGTAATGTCAAGCAGTTACTGATTTCCAAGTGTGTATTCAAAAGAGTATAAACCACCTGGCTGAGTTCAATTGTGCCTATCCATAAAATGCCAGATGGCCCCAAGACACCAGTTTTGCCTACTAATCAAAAGCAATGTCATGTATATACCAGCATAATGTGTAGATTGATAATGTTATGCAATTCTCATGGGAGTAGGGGAGTTTTATAACCAAACCAGCTTCTACACCTTCACAATTTGTAATGTTTACAGGCTGCTTTGGGATTTTTTTCTCCGAGGATAAATCAATCCCTTTAATCTCATTACCATCTATACATCACTGAGGTATTTTGCTCTGTGTTTTTTGATGGTTTGCAGGATGATGGGAACTTTTCCTTTTGGGTGCCAAACAAGCATATGTAAGGAACTGTCGGGCAGCCTCAGACTCCTGGGAGCCCCCTCACACACAGAGATCTCTAATCCCCGACCCACCAACATTACAAAATAAATTAACAGGGATTTGGGACTATACTGCTGTCCAGAAAACAGATTAAGAGAAAGATTTCCCTGAAATTAGCTCTAGGAGAGGTGGCAGAGTTGACTAATCCATCTCAGTATCCTTTATTTGCCTGTTTGCTTGGGAAGGGTAGTTGATATTTACCGCTAACCACCATACGCCTTAAAGAAATCCTGCAAAGTAATTAACTTCACAATTAACTGATGACAAAAGCTATTTTGTGTGACTTGGATAAAAGTGATTATGTTTCTATTTTTCTAAAAAATAGGAGAGATGCTAAATTGTAATAACCTTGGGCAGTGGTATTACTTTTAACAGGAATATATTATACATAAGCTGCAGTGAAAGAATAATTATCTCATATATTCATGTGAATATTGTTTGTCTCATTTATGTGCATCAGTTCTTCATTTTTTTAATCTAATGAAATCATGTATTTTAGAACTAGGTGACTCTAGTTCTAATTTTCAGGACAGACATTTCTGAAGATTATGAAAAAATCATATTTTTTTGGCTTTTTCATAAGCAATTAAATTACTCTTCCCAGGAATAAAACCTTTTTCCCTAAAATCTGCACTCTATAGTCATTATAATATTAATTCCAGTTTTCAAAATGCTGAGGAAATCAGCATACTGAATTAATTTCTAAAGGTGTTACTGTTAGAACTGCCTGCCACTGTATTAATGCTAACTGTGTGAACTCTTTCTGCAGTGGAGGTTAGAGTCCATTTTAAAAATAGCTCAATAAGGGATCTAAGGTGAATGCAAGACCCAGAAATCCATTTATATTTTCAGCCTTTTAATACAATTGTAGTAGAGAGATGCAGCTTCCCACTCCTAGAGAACTAACTGTACATGACCCAGAATGCTTGTGTCTGCTTCATGCTCTTTCTCACAATAATTATGAATATCCTTTTGTATTTTATAGATCTGCCTGCTCTGCTTAGTTTAAGATTTCAGACAGTGCCTAATAAAACTTGTTGCAGTATTTGATGACTCGCTAGGGCTACTGGCTTGTCCTTGTCCAAACTGTCAGGAAACCATCAGTGCCTCTTTAGGTCGTAGCGTTTCTGCCCATACTCCATGTAGGTGATGGCAGTTCCTGTCTGAGGTGGAGTCTGACTTGATTGCTGCCCTTGTCTGGGCAGACAGTCTATCTGCTCTCAAATCTCATGAAAACCAACGTCCTAAGGAGAGCAAAATTCTGTAACTGCAAACACAGCTTCTTATCTCTCAAATATATCCAGACATTTATATTAAGCTCTAAGGAATCTCCATCGATTAAAACCAGCAATTACATTCCAATGTAACATGACTGATGATTTGAAGAGATGAGGGCCTTACTTGATTACATCTAAATGCAACTTAATTCTCTTCTTGTTCAAATATCCTGTGTTCTCTGTCTTGGTTTATTGCATAGTTTATTTGCAGAAATTCTGACTCAAAGTCCTTATTTTATGGATTATTTTGTGAATCCACTCTGTATTCTAGGTCCAGACCCCTTTCTGTATGCTGGCATTATCTGCCAGGTGCCCCAGCTTGCAGGCACCTATTTGAACTGATACTCCACAATCCACTTGAACCCATATTTCTTTATTTTTATCCAAATGCATGGAGTTTTAATAATTTTCTAAGTACCTACTATGTGGCGGGTAGACACACTAGACACTATTTTATTATTTATTCTATCCAAGAGCCTGAGTGAAAGCTGGACAGTCATTTGATCCCCATTTTAAGATCACACATTTAAAGTTTACTGAAGTTAAATGACTTTCCTAAGGTTACATAGCTAGTGGTTTGACCAACCAGAATCAAAGATCTGTGTGATTCCAAAGTCCATACCCTTCACAGTCACAGTGCCTCCTGGTTAAGAACTTTGCTTCCATCACTTACTTTCTACCAGGTTTAATGAGGTCTGATTGGCTGAGGCACCCAGCCACATTTTCACCAGCAACATTCAGTGCCTCTCTTTCTGTGTCCTGAGTTTCAGTCAGTGTCCTATTCTTTTATGCATTCATATTTGCAAGTGGCCCCCTGTGTTTTCCTGCCCATTTCCCTCTGACCTGACCATTTTGCTAACTCCTCCTCACCTGCATCACGCAGTTAAACATTGCCTACTGTGTATCACTTTCTTGACTTCCCTACCGTAGGCTTCCTCATTCTAAGCTCTGTGGCATCCCTCCATATGTTGAATTGTGGTAGCTTGAGGTGTGTATCTCTCTGTTCTACCATGAATTCCTTAAAAACAGTATCAGGTTTCAATCATCTTTGTATTTTCAAGATCTCATATAGTGGTAAGACCATAATAATGATGGAATATATACTTGCTTGTTTTATTTGAATTAACATTTCCTGCTGCTTTGCTCCTACAGCCCAGTTCTGACTCTGATTTTTAGTCACATTACCACAGGGTCATATCAGCTAAGAGCATGCTTCCACAGTATCTTCTCCCTTCTCTTAAAATGGACCCATCAACATCTTATCACTTCTGGTATGGGATGTGGGCATGTTATGAGCAATCTGACCTCAAACTCTTGTTGACCTGATTTTCCTTGTCTGGAAACTCTTGCTCTCCCTCCCACTTCATCCACCTCCATCAAATTCCACTTGTCCTACTTTTCCATCCGTGTCTACCTTGACCTCACATTTGCCTTGTATTTCCCTGGGAATAGTTCTCAGTGATGCTTATGACTGTATGATTAGTTTACTTGCATGCATGTAAGACCTTATTAATCTTGACTTTCTGCTTTCCCAGAGAGATACAGGAGCTTTGAGAACAGAAACGCCTGTGTGTTTTTCACCTCTTTGTGAAAGTCTTTATCAGGAATAATTATGTTCCCCATGTCACTCCATAATAAGCTCCAGTAACTGTGTATTCAGCACCTGGTGAGTTATTATCAGATCTCTGTAATTCATGCTCTCTCCTTCTCTACATCCTTGAGCCTCTTTCTCTTCATCTCTATATATCTCTCTTTCCCTCTGTCTCTTTATCTCTCTCTCCCCATTCTTTCTTCTCTCTTTGTTCATTTCTCATTTTAAATGTTGATCTTATACCTTCAAATTAAGAGAAATAAGGAGGAGGAGGAGCGGGAAGCATTCATGAGCACTTATGAGAAGAGCTCCTTTTTTATGCCCCTCCCTGACTTTAGCACCATATCTCTTCACCTGGCACCCTCCCATATATCACCTGCCTAATCAATCTATATTCTCAATTTGCAAAGATCACAAGTTTTCTTGTGCTTCTCTGCCTTTGTACAAACTGTTTACCTCACTTAAGATGCCCTCTGTATTGGTCTATTCTCACGTTGCTGATAAAGACATTCCTGAGACTGGGTAATTTGTAAAGAAAAAGACGTTTAATGGACTCACAATTCCACGTGGCTGGGAGGCCTCACAATCATGGTGGAAGGCAGAAGGCGTTTCTTTGTTTATTTATTTATTTATTTTTTATTTTTGAGACGGAGTTTCACTCTTGTTACCCAGGCTGAAGTGCAATGGCATGATCTCGGCTCACCGCAACCTCCGCCCCCTGGGTGGAGCAATTCAAGCAATTCTCCTGCCTCAGCCTCCCGAGTAGCTGGGACTACAGGCATGCGCCACCATGCCTAGTTAATTTTTGTATTTTTAGTAGAGACAGTGTTTCACCATATTGACCAGGATGGTCTCGATCTCTTGACCTCATGATCCACCCACCTTGGCCTCCCAAAGTGCTGGGATTGTAGGCGTGAGCCACTGCGCCCGGCCAGGCATTTCTTACATGGCATCAGGCAAGAGAGAGTAAGAGCCAAGTGAAAGAGAAACCCTTTACAAAACCATCAGCTCTCATGAGACTTATTCATTACCTGGAGAACAATAAGTTGGAAACTGCCCCCATGATTCAATTATCTCCCACTGGGTTCCTCCCACAACAGGTGAGAGTTATGAGAGCTACAGTTCAGGATGAGATTTGAGGGGATCCCAGCCAAAGCATATCACCTTCCTTTCTACCCTGTCTTGTTTGTTTGCCTTGGAATCTCCCTACTGGTCCTTTGGACCAGCTAAATTCCTCTTCATTTGAGTTGGTGTCTCAAATTACATCCTTCCTAGATGAGGGAGACATAGAAGCCCACTCCTGTCTGTCTTCTTGATCTTCTGTTATAATGCTTATCAATTAGTTCATTACTGGTTATTTTCATACACATGATATTTATGTAAGTCACTGCTGATTTAAATACATGAACCTGCACAGATTTTGGATTTTATCTTGTTCCTTCTTGTGTCATAATAGCATGCAGTGTACTTGGTACATCCCAACCACAAAATAATGACTGAAAGCACTTCCACTGCAGGCAGACTTCAGGGACTTGACTATGTATTCAGACTTGGGCTTCCTTTTGATTAAAAGGAGGTGACCTTCCTTCATGAGCAATAAGCACAGACAGCATCAATAATTTTTATTTTAAGAATTGAATTGCTTATTTTTAAAGTATGTCCTATTTTTATGAGCTTGTCATATCTTGTAAACAATCTAGTGACTCTCTTCCAGACTATCATGAGAGTACTGGTAATTTTCTTTAGGTGTACTTTGGTAGCATTTCATTAGGATGGAGTTATACTACTCTTTAAAAAGCAAGTATTATGAATATGGAGTGCTGTGGGGGGTCCTGTTTTGAGCAGTTCCAGAGGGCCATGGTGTAGTGGAATCAGATTAGGCTAGTTTTGGGGCAAATGAAATTGGAATCTCAGTTTTGTCTTTAGCCTGATGTATGACTTGGTCATGTCCCTTGAATGTATAGTTCCCTCGTTTGTATAATATAGTACGCCAGAATTTTACAAGAAATAATTTGAAAATTCTTTGTAAGTAAAGCAGAATAGAAATGTAAAGGTTTAATAATATTGAGTTACTTAAATTTATTTCACTGCATTTTCCAGTATATATGCCTCTGCTGCTCATTATTATTGTCATATTATTTTTGTTTCTTCTTCCTGTTTTCTCCACTTCCTCCTCTTCCCTTTTTCCTCTTCTTCTTTCTTCCTCCTTCTTCTCTTTGTCCTTCTCTCATTTCTTATTCTTTCTTTCCTCTTCCTCCTCCTACTTCTTCTCCTCTCCATCTTTTTTTTCCTCCTTTTCCTTCTTCTCTTCCTCCTCTTCCTTCTCCTCTTGTCTTTTAAAGGTAATACCTTCTATTGACCTGTGCTCCCTTGGATAGGAGGTTTTTGTTCAGCAGCTCAGTGGGATGCTCCCTGCAGTAAATAACTTTAGGAATTTTTGTTTGAATACATTTTTTCATAGAAAGGGGGAAACAAAAGATAAAGTAAAAGGTAGACAGTATTGATGGGGCAACTCTACATCCCAGACACTGTTCCTGCTGCTTTCCACAGTGATTCATTCGATTCTGTCAGTAGCCCTCGTGGTAGACACAGCCAGCTTCCTTTAATAGGAAGTTACATAACCAGCCAGCCATGGGACAGGATTTCCCCTATGCCTATAAAACCCAGAGCCTGTGCAAAAGACTTTAATACATGCTTTTGATACACTTAATCATAGAGAGGTGCTCAAAGGATAATTTGGGGATCTTAGTTAAAGAAAACAAAATAAGACAAACAAAACTCAGTCTGTATGGGTAGACACTTCTAACATCTGTACTTGGGATCTGTATCAATATGTGACCTAGATGCACCCCTGGCTCTGTTCTATAATATTGGGTCCAGTAATTTGTTCTGGCTCTCCATCTTGCCACCCCTGATAAACTTAGTATTTAGTTAAAAGAAAATTCCTACAGAGAAACGTATTACTGACAGTGGATCTCGTAATACATGTTCTTTCCTTTCTAATATCTTTGTTTTATTTTGACTGACATTTTCATGTGAAATATTCTTCTGTCTAAAGTAAAATATCTCTATTTAATTTCCTTCAAGGTAATGAATTCTTTACAGGGAAATGCCGTTTTCTTTGGGGCCTCATTTCTGTTACTTTACCTTGCTACTGCTTTGTAATTTATTTACAGTTCTGTTCTTTGTTTGAGAATATTGCTTTACCATATGTTTCTACCTTTGTTTTTCCTGCAGATGGCTTTTTTTCCCCTTCTGTTTAATTTCTTCGAGATAGTTGTGTCCTATGTATTTTCACGCACACCTCATTGTTTTTTCATGACACTTCATAAACCATGATTCATGTCACACTGAGCTGAATCATTACATGAATTTTCTAAATCTGTTTCTTGCATAACAATGCATGCATCCACGTGGGAATTCTGTGGAATGTCTGATACTGATAAGGTTGGTTGACACTTCAACAGCACTGGTTTTCAATTTTTTTCCTAAATGTTTACAAAAACTCATAAAAAGCAATCATGCATAGCACAATATATTTTTATTTTTCTTCTTAAAAAGATTGTCTTGCCTATTGAATATGACATGCACCCTCATGAGAAGGTTCCCTACATAAAGGTCTTCTATAGCATTTTTTTTTAAAACAGAATCTAAAAACTTTCAAAGATATTTAGTTGGAAAGTAAAGCAGAGATATTGTGAAAAAATGACTATTTTAAATTTAGCTATTGCAGATAGTCAGCTACAAAGAGTAGTGGCTCTAAATTTTACCATTTTGCTGATGCCCTGTTTTTCTCTGACTTCAAACTTTGTCAGCGCACCTCATTCTTCCCTAAGGAGAGTCAATAAAGTGGGCAACTTTGAGAAAGTATTTGCTTTTCAGCTTGGAGATGGGAAATACACACATGTACATGCCTGCACATATACATATACATGCACATAGATGCACATATGCACACGCACATACCCACACCTGAATGTGTCTGTGTATATACAAACATATATCTAGGATGGTAATGCGTGGTTTGTCTACAGCTTGACTAATATAGTTGACAGTAGGATCTGTGCAGGAGTGAAGAGGAACAGAAGGGCAGAAAAGTGAAGAAGGCTCTATTACCCCGGTTTTTGGCTAATTTGAGGGCAGGACAGAGCATGAACCTAGGGTCTGGAGCAGTGTGTAATAAGAGCTTTCTGGTAGCTTCAGTGGATAGAAGTTGCCATTGAAAGTTAGAGATTTCTATCAAGGTTTAGGCAGGAGAAAGTAGAAATCAAGTCCCTCTGGGAGGTGGGAAGAATGCTAGCAGGAATAGTCCCCATGATTTCCTTGGCAGAGCCACTTAGACCAAAATTTGGGCTTATTTTCTATTTCCAGTAAGAAAGTAAGTTGGAAAGCAGAATTAAGGCAGAGCTCAGCAGGAAGGCCCAATTGTAAGTGGCCCATAGCTCAGCATTTTCTGAACTTTCTTGCTATCAAGGCAGTGCATATTCACTGAGAAAAACACATTTCAAAACAGATGAGATGGAAAATAAGTAACATCCAAGTAATTACCAAGATTTACATTCAAGTTTTATTTTTCATTAATTGGAGATGAGTGGGCATTTTCTCTTTGGGGTAATTTATCGATATGCCATGTCAGAAAATCAGGGTTGTGTACCATTGAGGGAGAGCTCATTGGTCTATAGGATGCAGATGGACTGAGATCTAGGGGATCAGCGCAACATCAGCTAAAGTGTTTGGACTGGGCTTGTGGGCAGCAGGAAACATGTCACATGCATGAGGAAGGTGGGGATGAGGAGAGCTGAACTGGTCAAATGTTAATTGTGTGTGGAGGTGTCAAGGATTCTGTGAAGGAAAAGTACAAGTAGCTAACAAGTTAGCTGGTAGTTTGGGTCAGGGAGAGTTAAGAGCACCTGAGTTAGAAAGATGAAGGTGAAAATAAAGAGAAGAGAAAGATTTGAGAGCTCTCAGGAAGTAGAATGCAGATAATGTGGATGCTGATGAGAGCTGTTGGGTGAAGAAGGACAGATATTGTGAGAAATGAAGTTCTGTGTCCCAGTGACCAAAATGAGTGGAAGCTGACAGTTCTCATATGGATTTAGCTGGGAGGCAATCATAGGCCTCAGTGTTGGGCATTCAGGGAAATGGAAAAGACATGAGAATAGGCTGTGGCAGGCTAAGGAACTAACTTCATTTTGGAAATGGCTTCAAGGAAAAGTGGCCCATAACCTATATTCCTATTGTTCATACAGGTACCATCCTTTATTTCATTTCTACCTACTCTTTATGATCAAAAATAAGATACAATGTCAAAATAATGACCTGGTTCATGAGATCTCTATTTTCATGGCTTTTCAGATTCCTTTGCCATCTTTCTTGGGTTCAACATTCTTAGAGCAGTGTCTAAGGCTCAAGTTGGTAATTCCAGTTCATCAAGGAAAGCTGGCATTGAATCCACACTCCAGTCCAAGAAAGATGCTATAGTTGAAAGCTATTATAAGAGAGCCAGAGAATGTCAAGAGGAACAGATCAATGTGCTAAAGTACATTAAGATACATTCTGCACAGTGTTTCCAAGCAGCTCTTGGAAGTAACAGATGGCTTCTATAAGGGAATGATATAAGAAAAGTACCTAAGTCATTTTCAGCTTTGGCTTGCAGGGATTTTTGAGTCTCTAAATATAAATTCTATTACATTATGACAGATTATAATCTCTAACATCAAGCTTGATGCTAGAAGGGAATTTGAAAGTATGTCCTCCATTTAAACTCTTCTACTTTTAAATGCTGACCATACCTTTTAAGACAGGATTAAAAAAAAAATACAGGATTTCAAAGGAATCTCATGATTCAACCTGGTCTGTTATACAAAGTGCATTGAGAGATTCATCCACCAATCCCATGGGGCAATGTAGAAAAGTGGTAGATCCTGAAATAACAGTGCTCCTTTGTTGGGTGTTTTATGCTCAGACTACACACAACACTACCCTGACAACCCATTCATCTCAGCCTTCTCTGTCTTGCATTATGTTTATAATATCTTTAGTTAGGCAAGTGTGGTAAATAGCCTAAATTTCTAAAGTCTCGGTAGGTAAAGATGAAAAAATTGGTAACTGGTTAAAGTAGATTACAAATATAATCAAGTACGAAATCATTACATCAAGTCCTTATACTTTTAGCATTAAAATATAAGTGAACTAGCCATCATTTTTGAAGTTAATTCCAATAAACATTTTATGAATTTTAAAAATGATAGAAAAACAGGTACAATGATGGAGATAATTTGTCTCATGTATTTTCCACAAGAGAATTTTTTTTTTTTTTTTTTTTTTTTTTTTTTAGACAGATTGGTGCTCGGTCGCCAGGTGCCAGGCTGGAGAGCAGTGGCGAAATCTCAGCTCACTGCAACCTCTGCCTCCCGGGTTCAAGCAATTCTCCTGCGTCAGTCTCCTGAGTTGCTGGGACTACAGGCGCATGCCACCACGCCCAGCTAATTTTGTGTATTTTTAGTATAGACGGGGTTTCACCATGTTGGCCGGGATGGTCTCAATCTCTTGACCTCATGATCCACCCGCCTCAGCCTCCCAAAGTGCTGGGATTACAGGCGTGAGCCACCACGCCCAACCAAGGGAATTTTTTTGTAAGTTAATTTTTAAATGCTGTGTGAAAGGGCATAAAATTTTGAATTACAAGTCTTGGGTTTGTGTTCTGGGTCTACCATTTTACTCTCATTCACAGAAAGATCATTTTCATGTAGGACTTTCAGCTAAATCATCTATAAAGAAGAACTGCTAATATAAACCCTTCTGTTGGGTTGCTGCAAGAGCCTCACAGAGAGCTAATGTGTGTGAAAGAATGTAGTCAGCTGCAGAGCTCAGTTCAAATTTACAGATGTCATAAAAGTATATAGTTATTGACTTAAATAGTAATATATATACATTTTTCTTTTAAAACTTTATTCATAAGAAATTAAGTATTCCTTGAGTAGTAATTCTAACTCCTTGAATAGTAAAACTGAATGTACTTTCTTTTCCTGTAATACACCATTTGATAGCAAGACAATAATGTTTAAGACTTTCCAAGGTTTAATGGATAATGGAGATTAGAGCTCTTTTTAAAAATGATCAAATTTGTCCTTGAATAGAAAGACATTGCAGTCAAATCACTATTCGGTTTGCTTGTCTTATTCCAACTTTCTAAGCTATTTCCTAGAGAATCATTGAATATTTGCCACCTCTTTTGAAATTCACAAATGATATTTAGGAAAGAATTTTTATTTTAGAAAGATAAATGGTAAGTAGCACTGAATGAGTATGTCTGGTGTGCAGAATATCTAGATAATGCTATATGACAGGAGGTCTGATGGGGCTGAAAATGAGAATAATAGAGAATTTTCAATGCTAGATAATGCTTTGATTTCCCCACCCACCTTCAATTAATTTACATCAGCTGATTTGTCTAAGGACGTAGGGACACTAGGGACAGGACAGGAAGCCTTAGGGCCAACAATTGCAATACATAGACACGTGTGTGGCGGCTTGCAGGGCAGGAGTCAAGGAGGGAGAAGATATGGAGGGAGAGATTGAGACATCTTCAAGAGCCAAATTTACAAAGCTAGAGATGTATGCCCTGAGGACACACTCATCCTACAAGGAAGAGTAACTCAGCAACACTATGCAAGTGTTTTAAGGGAAAGATATGTTTATCCACTACCCTGGCTTTTGGAAGAACTCAGGGAATAAGAGATAAAACAGCTATTTCTGGTGCTAAGAGCCACTAGGAAACAATTGTTCCTCTTCTCCTGGGTGATAGCCAGTCTGCCTATGTCATGTAGAATTGTGGTTGCTTCTTTTATGCCATGAAGGACGAGGATGTCTTTGTGCTGCTGCAGCTGCACAGCCTTTCCCAGGCATTTCCTTTTCCACAGAATTGTAATTTTCCTGATTATAAAAGCTGTTTGGAGTTAAGATTTCTTGATATACAGTGGAAATCATGCTGAATGATAAAAATCTCTCTCCTGTAAGAAGAGTGAGATATTAGAAAACCCAGGGAGAAACGACCAGGATCATTTAACATTGCTTGAATCATTTCCACTGCTTTCTGTATTGAAGGAAAGATTAGGGGTAGAGAAGATAAGAATCATGGCATTGCTTCTCTTTGCCTTTCCTTCGGTCAGCCCCTATTCCTTGATTCTGTCTCATGTTCCCATTTTAAATGTAAGCAGTACTGGTTGCTTGAGGATAGTGTGTCCTATCACAATCCTTAGATAATTGATAATACATATGCAGAGAGAATCCATTGCATGCAAGGTGAAACTCCAAGTTCCTGGGAAGCCATAAATCAATGAGTAAATGTGTTATCTTTTACCAGAAAACCTCAAAGGAAAAACAGAGAAATCTTATCAGGATGAGAATGTTCTTCTGAATGCATTTAATATTCTCAAAGGATTTTCTTGGAAGTATGGCTAGGGAAAGCATGCCACATTGCTGGCATATGGTCAGAGGCATGGAGGAGATTTAAGAATCCTAGGAGAGGATAGGACTGGATTACTCTAACATTATATCCATTCTGCAGGCCAGGAGCTTATGCACATGCATCACATGAAAAATAAAGACTGTCTCAAACAAAAGATAAAACATTGCAGAGCATCCTGGGCCATCTTAGAATTTGTATGTCCTGGAAATGATGCCCTCCAGTTTCTATCCAGTGCTGTAATTCTCTGCTTGAACCTAGTTTTGGCAGAACTTTTTTTTTTACGCCCAGGGTGTCAGAATTAAGCTCAGGGCTGTGATGTTTGTCTTCCAGGAAGTCACTAGCACAATCCCACTCTTAGTTTGTTTTCAGATTTGTCACTTGGCTGACCTCCAAGCCTGCCCATCAGCCAGAAATCAAGAAGCGTACAAGTCACAGCTGGATACTTTGGTGGACCAAAGCTCAGCTGCCAGTTTCAGAAGAGAAAGCATGTTCTGCTCAGGAGTCACATTTAATTATGCAGAATTTATGTATTTTATTTTTTTGTAACTCTTGCATGTTAAACCATAAATGTTAGCTAAAGAAAGATAATATATGTGAAATACCTAGCAGTAGGCAGAGAGGAGACACAAAATGAAATCCATCTTGTTTGTTCCTCTTGTACTTCTCTCTGCCTTACTTTACAAGTAGAGTAATAACTTGTTAGAGGTGGTTAATTAATGTAAACTTCCAAAAAAATGTATCAACACAAAATGGTGCTCATATGTTTGTGAATGAAGGTAGATAGGAGGATACGATTAGAAAAATGTAATCTACTTTCCACAAAAGACCCAAGATGAAAAGCCATTGGTACATTTTCATAGTGGGCTAGGTTAAGCTATACAAAATAACAAGAGCCTTCTAATTATTAGAATGTAACATGTTTTATAAAAGTATAATTCACTGCCCCCACTAATGCTACAGCAAAATCTAAAAACTAATCTCATTTCAAATATAATTTTAGAAATATATTAGGAGCATCTGAAGTGCATGCAGAACAAATAAGGAAACTGAGAAGATGCATTGAACATCTAAACAGCTCCATACCAAGTCAGTAGGTTTCGGAATTCAACTCTGAAAACTGCGTCAATGCTTTAATCTTCTTCCCATTGTATATTTTCCATGATCTTATTCTGAATGTAGAAACTGTGTTCCTATTGTTAGTACAGAGGAAGAAATAAATAAATATACATCATAAGCTAAAAATTGACAGAGTAAACAGATGATCAACAGAATGGGAGAAAATAGTTGCAAAATATAACTCTGATAAGGAACTTATATTAGTCCATTTTCATGCTGCTGATAAAGACATACCCAAGACTGGGCAATTTACAAAAGAAAAAAGTTTATTGGACTAAAAGTTCCACATGGCTTGGGAGGCCTCACAATCATAGTGGAAGGTGATAAGCCCATTTCACATGGCTGCAGACAAGAGAAGAGAGCTTGTGCAGGGAAAGTCCCTTTTTAAAAACAATCAGATCTCATGAGACTTATTCACTATCCTGAGAACAGCAAGGGAAAGACCTGACCCCATGATTCAATTACCTCCCACTGGGTTCTACCCACAACATGTGGGAACTCAAGATGAGATTTGGATGGGGACACAGCCAAACCACATCAGAACTAATACCCAGAATCCACAGGGAACTCAAATCAGCAAGCAAAAAAGCAAATAATCCCATTGAAGTGGGCAAACTACATGAACAAACACTTCCCTGAAGAAGATATATAAATGGCCAAGAAACATATGAAAAAATGCTGAACATCGCTAATCATCAAGGATATGCAAATTAAAACTAAAATTACATACCACCTTATCTTAGCCAGAATGGCCATTATTAAAAAATCAAAAAACAATAGCTGTTGTCATGAATGTGGTGAAAATAAAACACTTATATACTGCTGGTAGAAATGTAAATCAGTACAGCCTCTATGGAAAACAATATAGAGATTCTCAAAGAATTCAATATAGATTTACTATTTGATCCAGTGATCCCACTACTAGGTATATATCCAAAGGAAGAGATGTCATTATATTAAAAAGGCAGCCACATACACATGTTTATTGTGACACAATCCATAATTATAAAGATAGAGAATCAACCAACCTAAGTGCCCACCAATCGATGTATGGCTAAAGAAAATGTGTTTTATACACACACACACACACACACACACACACACACACACACACACACACGCACACCATGGAATACTACTCAGCCATAAAAAAGAATGAAATAATATCTTTTGCAGCAACTTGGATAGAATTGCAAGCTATTATCCTAAGTGAAGTAACTTAGGAATGGAAAACCAAATGCCACATGTTCTCACTTGTAAATGGGGGCTAAGCTGTGACTATGCAAAAACATACAGAGTAATACAATAGACATTGGAGACACAGAAGAGGAGAGAATGGTAGGAGGTAGGGGATGAAAAATTACCTGTTGGGTACAATGTATGCTGTTTGGGTGAGGGGTACACTAAAAGGCTGGACCTCGCCACTGTATAGTTCATTCATGTAACCAGAAACTACTTGTACCCTCAAAGCTATTGAAATGACAATAAATTAATATATACTGTAAGCAAAATACAATTTATGTCATAAATGCACAGAGCATGTATGTGATGCATTTATGTGATTTTAGCCATGTTTGATGATTTGATATATGAGACTAGGAGGCCTTTAAGGAGAATATACCTGGATTTTGGAGACATGAGTTCTGTACTTCCTGTGTACTATGAAATTTCTGGATGCAAAACTTTTTTGATTTTGCAGTGCACAGCAAAATGGAGCCAACTTTTCTGGGCACATGACAGAAATTAAAAGGAGCAGGGGCTAAGTTCAAAGGGATATAATTAATGTCCTAAAGGGGTTAAAGGCATAAACTTCATCATTCCATCATCAGGTGACCTGCCAGCAAGAGAACATAGCTGAATCTTGTACAAGTTAGATTCAGGAGAAAGTGGTAATTCTTGCATGATTAGAATTACTTGTCAGGCTCACTTTAAGAATACATAAATCTGAGTTTTTCCTGGTGACAACCAGCTCAATCAAAGAAAGCATGTGTTAAATAGAATGAAATTACATTGTAAATCAATAAGCCCAAATTAGAATAGCACTGTACAACTTCCCTCAGTATTGTGATTCCAAAGTTTTGTTATACAAGTGAAGTTAGGAGACAGACTGGGAGACAGACATTGCAAATGTTAAAGAGTGGTTGTGATGGAGGTTACTAAAGAGCTAACTATACTGATAAAATGCATCAGGTTGTTTATACCTAAAAGGTATCGAAATACAAATGTTGGAAACAAACATCTCAGTGAAGCTTTCTACAATGGTTTTGTGTAACTCCATTTAAACACAGATTCCTAAAATTACTGTAAACTAGAAAGTACAGAATCTCTAGATAAAAGCTGAAGAAAGCATTGAAAGAGCATAATTCACATAAATCATGATCTGGGAACATCACTTAAAGGATGTAACAGCATTTTCTTATCACAGGGATCCTTGCCCACTGATGAACACTGAAGCTTTCTGATGTAACTGTTCTTTGCATTCTTTCTACCCTTTTATCTTGGAATGCAGCCGAGGATACTTGGCATAATGTGTTGTACAGTGACCACTCCACAAATTGTGAAACTGACTTTGCAAAACTTATATCAATGAGAAAATTACGACAGTGAAAGAGACCTGAGCTAATCCACCCCCATCTTACCTTTCCCTTAATTATTCCTGCATTATTGGACGTAGCTGATCAATCAAGGGCAGGGTCTGCAAACTATCTCAATAACTGATCTTAGGTTTTACAATAGTGATGTTATTCCCAGGAGCAATTTGGAGAGGTTCAGACACTTGAAGCAAGAGATTGCATGACCCCTAAACCATAATTTATAGTCTTGTAGCTAATTTGTTGCTCCTACAAAGGCAGACTAGTCCTTAGGCAAGAAGGGGGTCTATTCAGGAAAGGGCCATTATCAATTTTGTTTCAGAGTTAAATGAGAAACTAAATTTCTTCTCAAGGTTAGTTCGGCCTATACCCAGTAATGAAGAAGGACAGCTTAAAGGTTAGAAGCAAGATTGAGTCAGTTGGGTCTCATCTCTTTCACTGTCATAATTTCCTCAGTTATAACTTTTGCAAAGATGGTTTCAAATCGACACTTCTTTTTATCAGTGAATTCTGTTATGTATTGTTCCATGATTTCAAAATATTATGTTAGCTTTTGACAGCTTGAGAACACACCCATTCTATAAATTATGGCAAACCGTACTTGCTATGGTTTCATATTTTATTACATCACATGATTATCATGACAGTTTATAGTCTTATTTTCCTTTCGTTTGAGATTCATTGTTAGGAATTGCATCTTTTGGAATGTCAGTTTCAGTGATATTTATTGACTACTTACTGAGCAGGCATTATGTAGAGCTACGAAAATAAGCAAGCATCTAACTTGGAAAGAGCAAAATAATACCAAATGAGGAAAATGCAGTAGGAAAGGGGTGTAAAAATGCACTAAATATTTTCCTGAACTCTACATTCATTGTACTTATTTTTCTTTGTACTGTTTGTATAATACGGGATATAATTAATTGGAATTTGGGTTTTTTGTTTTGTATTATTTTGCCCCCACCTGTGCCTGAAACTGCCTTTGCAAAATTATGACTGAGACAGTGAAAGAGATATAACTTAGTCAACTCCATCTTGCTTCCAACCTTCAAGCTGTCCTTGTTCATTTCTGGACGTAGGCTGAATTAACTTTGGGAAAAACTCAGTGTATAGTTTAAAACAGGGACCATAACAACCCTTTCCCAAAGCAGGCCTCTTTGCCTGGGGACTAGATTGCCTTTGTAGGACTAACATTAGCCACAAGATTAGAAATTATGGTTTAGGAGTCCTGCAGCTGGAAGCTACAAGATTCTGACCCTCCCTAAACTGCTCCTAAGATCAGTGCCTGAGGTATTTTGCAGACCCTGTACTTGATGGATCAGCTGGCACCACCCAGATCAGTAAACTGGGTCATCAGATCTTGTGGCCCCCTGACCCAGGAACTGACTCAGCACAAGAGGACTGCTTCAACTCCCTATGATGTCATCCCTGACCAGTTAGCACTCCTGGCTCACTGACTTCACCTCATCCACCAAGTTGTTAAAGTTTCTGCTCCTGGAGTGCTCCTAGAGACTGATTTGAGTAATAATAAAACTTTGGTCTCCCACATAGCTGGCTTTGTGTGAATTGCTCTTTCTCTATTGCAATTCCCATATTGAGAAGTTGACTCTGTCTGGGTAGCAGCCAAGGTGAACCATTGGGAGATTACAAATTTAGGTGCTCATCTGGGATTGCCCATGTGCCTACCTCTGCCCATGGTTTGGTACCAGTCTTTGTTAAGGTTTCTCTTTTAATGAAAAGAAGCCCCCAAAGCATTTCTTTTCTAACAGAGAGCAGCCTGTAAAATTGAGCTGCAGATATAGATAAGCAAGCTAGACACTTACACAGGTGAATGATGGCAGCTGCGCTAATAGGAAAAGGCTACTAAAAGCTATGCATGGCCAACATGGTGGCTCCATCTTCCCTTTTCCTTGCCAACCACATGTTCAGTAGGGAGCAGACAACATGGCACTAGTCCACTAGAAAACCCATTTGCCTAATAAAAAGATTATCATGGGGCAGCCAGGTACTTTGCATGTTATGCAAACATCACACCTGGTCCAACCAATCTTTGGGCCCTATGTAAATCAGACACCACCTCCTCAAGTCAGTCATAAAACCCCGTGCACTTCACCACAAAACTGGAAGACACACTTGGGCGCCCCTCTCTCTCTGCAGGAAAGAGAGCTATTCTCTTTTTCTTTCACCTATTAAACCTCCACTCTTAAACTTACTCCTTGGATTTGTCCATGTCCTGGATTTCCTTGGCATGAGGAAATGAACCTCAGGTATTACCTGATGAAGGAAGCTATTTCAATATTGCAGATAGTTTATCTCTTCCATGGAAACTGTGTTATGTGGACTATTAGCAATAATAAATGGGTCACTACCTGGTGAAAAAGTATGTTATTTTATGATATCAGACTGCCAGTTTTTTTTTCTGCCTTTGCTCCATCTTGGCCCCATTTATTTCAAGCAAAGTATGTGACTGATGGACTTGCCATAATAATAATATTGCACTGAAATCTGGCATTAAAGGATTTAAGTAGGTATTTGGAGCTCCATGTATTGATTACAGTTTTTAAATTAAAAATAAATAACCAGCTTCCTTTGAATATGAGAAGCTGTTTCCTTTTGACATTTAATTTACCCTGTTTAAAACGTGAGATATAAAGGTTGTCAGTGAACTAGACTTTTTATTTTAGAGTATTGAGGACTTGGAAGAGTATCATGAGATAACTCTTTGGTGAAGAGTGTCAACTTAAAAAATAAATTGCTGTATTCCAAAATAAAATTGTGTCAGAGACTGTAAGTAGTGCTTAATTAATCTTAATAACTCAAGATTGATGTAAGCACTGGAATGTTTTATTTGCACAAATGTGTATTACAATTACTAAATTTCCTTTTTTAAAACAGCCACAGCAAGAGTTGGCACTTATTCAGTTGTCTCTTCGACCTCTGTTATTCTGATGACTGAAGGAAAAACTTGAACCTATATTATATGATACAAGCAGAACTTGAGCTACACTAAACCATATGACAGTGTTTTGATAATTCTTGTATAAATCAGTATATCTCTTCTATCATTAGTCTGTTTATTAAATGCTAGACCTTGTTTCGGTTATCTTTTGAAGGAAACCGAGGCAGATCTATGAGACAGTAACAATTGCAGAGTTATAAACATGATCAATTAAATTTTAACATTAAAGATAATTTAGTTTTAGATTTCACCTCTGGATCTGTGTCAGTTCCAAAAATGTAGAAAGCATGGGCGTGGAAAACTACATTTTTCTCTAATAAAAACAGACAAAACCTATTTTATCTGTGCATTGTTTTATATTTACTCATTAGGTTAAAGAAGCAATTCCGATGGAAGCACGACCTCAAAAAATTATGTATAATCTATGGCCTTAATAAAATTATTAAATGCATCTTCACATCTGTGTTCTTGAAAAAAAAACTGTAAATGATTAAGACAACTGTGATGGTTAATACTGAGTGTTAACTTGATTGGACCGAAGGATACAAAGTATTAATCCTGGGTGTGTCTGTGTGGGTGTTGCCAAAAGAGATTAACCTTTGAGTCAATGGGCTGGGGAAAGTAGATCCACTTTTAATCTGGTGGGTACCATCTAATCAGCTTCCAGCAAATATGAAGCAGGCAGAAAAATATGAAAAGGCGAGACGGGCCTAGCTTCCCAGGCTGCATCTTACTCCCATGCTGGATGCTTCCTGCTCTTGATCATTGGGCTTCAAGTTCTTCAGTTTTGGGACTCAGACTGACTCTCCTTGCTCCTCGGCTTGGAGACAGCCTATTATAGGACGTTGTGATCATGTAAGTTATTGCTTAATAAGCTCCTCTTCATACACACACACACACACACACACACACACACACACACACACACACACACACACACACACACACATATATATCCTATTAGTTCTGTCCCTCTAAGGGAACCCTAACTAATACAGATTTTTGTACCAAGAGTAGTTCTGGAGGAACAGAATATTAAGGATGGAGTTCTTTTGTTGGTTTTGGTGTTTATGGAGTTGGCTGCCTTATATGATTTGACCCAAAAATGCAAAGGACTCTACTTCTAATAGTATGGAGAACACTGATAGTCCTTGGTGTGAACTGTTTAGAAAGTTATGCAAAATAAATGCATTTGACACTCCTGATTCACCACTCATGAAAGGCAAGGAGTTTAGTGACTCTATACATAATACCTTTGGCCATATGTGGAGAACCAAGGAACATAATGAAGCTGGTTGGTTGCTCCTAAGTTCAGTGGACAAAGTGATGTAAGAAAATAATGAACTCAGGAATTCTGTCTTCCAGCTTCAAAAGCAGATAGTGAGCCTCAAATCTGCTAACATTGCCCTGAGTGAAAGTCTTACCTCCTGTAGAGAACGAGCTGAAATTGTGGAAAAACATACACATGTGAGTGGCTGACCCGCAGCAAAAGGTGTGTGCACAACCTCACCAGGTGTCTACTGTTAAAGTGAGGGCATTGATTGGAAAAGAAGATTATATACTAATTCATGGGTTGTAGCCAATGGTTTGGCTGGATGGTCAGGGACTTGAAAGAAGCGTGATTGGAAAATTGGTGACTAAGAAATTTGGGGAAGAGGTATGTGGATGGTCCTCTCTGAGTGGTAAAAAACTGAAGATATTTGTATACCATGTGAGTGCTCACCAACAGGTGAAGTAAGCAGAGGAGGAATTTAATAATCAAGTGGAGAATGACCCATTCTGTGGACTACACTCAGCCTCTTTCCCCAGCCATCCCTGTCATTGCCCAGTGGGCCCATGAGCATAGTGGCCATGGTGGCAAGGATGGAGGTTACACATGGGCTCAGCAACATGATCTTCCACTCACCAAGGCTGACCTGGCTACAGCCACTGCTGAGTGCCCAGTTTGCCAGCAGTGGAGAGCAACACTGAGCCCTCAATATGGCACCATTCCTCCGGGTGATCAGTCAGCCACCTGGTGGCAGATTGATTATACTGGACCTCTTCCATCATGGAAAGGACAAAGGTTTGTCCTCAGTGGAATAGACAGTTACTCCAGATAGGGGTTTGCCTCTTCCATCATGGAAAGGGCAGAGGTTTGTCCTCAGTGGAATAGACAGTTACTCCAGATATGGGTTTTCCTATCTTGCACACAATGCTTCTGCCAAGACTACCATCTGTGGACTCATGGAATGCCTTATCCACCATCATGATATTCCACACAGCATTGCCTGTCACCAACACACTCACTTTATGGCTAAAGAAGGGCAACAATGGGCTCATGCTCATGGAATCCACTGGTCTTACCATGTTCCCCATCATCCTGAAGCAGCTGGATTGATAGAATGGTGGAGTGGCCTTTTGAAGTCACAATTACAATGCCAACTAGGTGACAATACTTTGCAGGGCTAGGGCAAAGTTCTCCAGAAGGAAATGTATGCTCTGAATCAGTGTCCAATATATGGTACTGTTTGTACCATAGCCAGGATTTATGGGTCCAGAAATCAAAGAGTGGAAGTGGAAGTGGCACCACTTGCCATCACCCCTCGTGACCCATTAGCAAAATTTTTGCTTCCTGTTCCCATGACATTACATTCTGCTGGCCTAGAGGTCTTAATTCCAGAGGAAGAAATGCTGCCACCAGGAGACAGAACAATGATCCCGTTAAACTGGAAGTTAAAATTGCTAGGACACTTTGGACTCCTCTGACCTTTAAGTCAACAGGCTAAGAACAGAGTTACAGTGTTGGCTGGGGTGATTGACCTGGACCATCAAGACGAAATCAGTCTACTACTCCACAACAGAGATAAGGAAGAGTATGCGTGGATTACAGGAGACCCATTAGGGCATCTCTTAGTATTATTGTAACCTCTGATTAAGGTCAATGGGAAACTACAACAGTCCAATCCAGACAGGACTACAAATGACCTCGGCCCTTCAGGAATGAAGGTTTGGGTCACTCCACCAGGAAAAAAAAAAACAACAACCTACTGAGGTGCTTCCTGAAGGCAAAGGGAATACAGAATGGGTAGTAGAAGAAGATAGTCAACAGTACCAGCTACAACCACGTGACCAGCTGCAGAAACAAGGACCGTAATTGTTGTATTTCCTCCTCCTTTTGATAAAAACATGTTTGTGAATGTATACACTTGTACTAAGAAATTATCTTTTTTTCCCTTTATCATGTGACACAACATTTATTGACATCATATCAGCATTTAAGTATTGTTAACTTTATAGTATTTGGATTGAGGATTGGTGTGTTTCTGGTTGTACAAAGGATAGTCGTATTACATTAGGCATAATTATGACCTCATTATTGTCTTTATTTGAAGATTATATATGATCTTGAGATGTGTATGGGTTCAAGTTGACAAGGGGTGGACTTGTGATGGTTAATACTGAGTGTCAACTTGATTGGAGTGAAGGATATAAAGTATTAATCCTGGGTGTGTCTGTGAAGGTGTTGCCAAAAGAAATTCACATTTGAGTCAGTGGGCTGGGGAAAGTAGATCCACCCTTGATCTGGTGGGCATAGTCTAATCAGCTTCCAGTGAATATAAAGCAGGCAGAAAAATTTGAAAAGGCAAGACAGGCCTAGCCTCCCAGCCTACATCTTCCTCCTGTGTTGGGTGCTTCCTGCTCTTAAACACTGTACTCCAGATTCTTCAGAAACTGGCTCTCCTTGCTCCTCAGCTTGGAGACAGCTTATTATGGGACCTTGTGATCATGTAAGTTAATACTCCCCTTTGTTAACACACACACACACACACACACACACACACACACACACACACACACACACACACACACACACACACACACACATATATCCTTATCCTATTAGTTCTGTCCCTCTAAGAGAACCCTGACAAATACAACAACTGAGCAGGATATCAGTGCTGAGCCACTGGTTTGTGGGTCATTCATTTCCACAAAGACATCAAAATGCCATTTAGTTCGTTTTGGTCCACCATTCAATGATAC
Organism: Cheracebus regulus; assembly: GCA_963574635.1. Taxonomy (NCBI): domain Eukaryota; kingdom Metazoa; phylum Chordata; class Mammalia; order Primates; family Pitheciidae; genus Cheracebus; species Cheracebus regulus. The sequence goes on from CAUYQU010024984.1 coordinate 24,265, forward strand.
CTCCCTTTAGCATTCATTGAAAGTATTTTATTAACATTTATGTATGTTTACAATTATTTCATGTCTGTGGCAAGGTAAATTATGCAGAGTGCTTTGTTTTTTAAGTTTAATATTTGTAAAGTATGCAGAAGTTTAAGTATACATGCATCTAAAAACTTGAATAATGAATTCTCTTACCTTTCCTTTTGTAATATGCAGTTTTTGCACATAACAACATACAAAATGTTTATTTGGAAACACTTTATTTTGTAAATATGAAATTCAGAATATATTTAGAGTAAGTCAGTTAAATATATTCTTTCGCTGAGTTTCTGAAATTGCATTCATGAATCGTTCAAAATACCATACCCCCATTGGGAGGAGAGGAGCAACTTCCTCTCATTTTTGCTTGTTCTTTTCATTTTAATTGGCTCCTATATACCAGTCTTATCTTTTCAAGATTTTACACGTTTAAGAAAAGGGGGGGAAAAAAAAAGTTCACTCAGCTTTTGTTTTTCTGCCTGCAATCACTTATACAGGAATAAGTGAGTCCTTGTGAGGAACATTTATTTCCTAAAGTTTGAATTTTCATAAAGGATTTTCCTTTTACCCAAATTCTGTGTTGATATGTAAGTCTAAGTACTACTTCAGGTTTCTAAGAAGATCCTTCATTGAGACCTCTTTCAGTAGTTACAGAGGCAAAATAAGCATTTGGGAGTTTTGTTGTACATACCCGACTCTTTTGACTATGTGTTCTATAGTGGAAGGATGAGAAAAAGGCCACAATGCACTTAGGGATGGAACAGTTGATATTTATGGCACCCCTTACTACCTAAAGTGAGTAACTGTGTACTTGAAGTCACTTTGGCAGATATTCTGAAGGGAAAAAAGTTTTTGCCCTTAAAAGTTATTAGAGGTGTGTGTATGTGTGTGTATAAATGCATCTATACATATAAATATGAGTGTGTATGTATGTATATATGTGCATATACATGTATGTGTATATACATAATATGCATATGTGTATACTTATATGCTTATGTATAATGTGAACATATGCATACACACACATATATATGACTTTATTTTTAGAATTGTTTTTAGTTCACAACAAATTGATCTGAAGGTCTAGAGATTTCTCATTTACCCCCTGTTCTTCCACTGTGGCATTTTCCACTATCCATATCCCCCACCAGAGTTGTGCCTTTCTTACACCCCATGGATTTACATTGACACATCATTATCACCCCCAGTCCATAGATTATTTCAGGATTCACTCTTGATTCCTTTTTTTTTTTAGTGACTATTTTTCTCATGTCACCTGTGCTATAGCCCCTGTTTTATTTTTCATAAAGAGAACATTTAATTTATACTTGTTTGTGACCATGAAATGTTAGGTTAGAATGTCAGAAACAAGTTGCACTAAAACAAACGTGAAGATTCACTTTTCTCCTGAAAATGGTAAGACAGATAACTTTTATTTACATATATATGCTTGAAAAATTGCAGTTAATGCTTTTAAATTCTAGATTGAAGCACATATTTTCTTTTGTTCCATAATAAGCACCTCCTTTGAAGAATGGCTGACATCGAGGGCATCATGTCTCCTAATACCGTCTCACCCAACAGCTGAATGTTGAAATGTACAGTCATAAAGCCCTAAATATATTCTTAGAACAAGGATGCAGTGAACAAAATTCAGAAGTCATATGCAAAGACAGCTCCCAAGAAAGTTTGTCCGCAGTCCAGTGGCAAGTCCTTTCCTTCAGCAGCTGGAATCCAGGAGAACCAGAGTCTCTTGCCTCTGCCTCTTGGAGAGGGATTCTCCTGACATTGGAGGGAAATGGCCATCTCATCTCCCTGATGTTAGTTAAAATTTCACCTTGGATTGATAGTTCATATCTTTGTGAAGATATCTAAATTAAAGTGA
>CAUYQU010024985.1:0-60402 GCA_963574635.1 Cheracebus regulus
TCTTTTTTTGTTATCCAAATGAGGATTCTTTTGAATGTATGATTCTGTTTGTGTTATTTCAGATGATTCAAATATCAAAGCAAGATTCATCCACTAAATTGCATTTGTGATATGAGAATGTATTTGTACAAACTAATAAAATATATACTATATATATAAAAAAGACAAAGATGCAAAAGAAATTCAGTGGAGAAAACATCATCTTTTCAACAAATAATGCTGAAACAATGGAACATCCACCATTTTAAAAACAGAACATTGACCTAAATATTATGCCTTATATAAAAATGAATTTAAAATAGATATTAAATATAAATGCAAAACCTAAAACTATAAAACTTTTAGAAGAAGATGTAAGGGAAAATCTTTGTGACCTTGGATTAGGTAGAGAATTTTTAGACATACCACCAAAAGCTCGAAAAAGAAAAATTGGCAAATTGGACTTATGAAAATGTGTAACTTTTGCTCTGTAAGAGATACTGTTAAGAGACTAAAAAGACAAGCTACAAACTGGGAGAAAATATTTGCAAATCACATATCTGACAAAGAACTTGTATCTAGAATATATAAAGAGGCTATTGAAACTTAGTAAGGGGCCAAACACAGTGGCTCATGCTTGTAATCCCAACACTTACAGAGGTCAAGAAGAAAGGATCACTTGAGGCTGCATGCAGCCTGGGCAACAGAGCAAGATCCCATCTCTGAAAAAAATGAGGCTCACTAAAACTTACTGAAACAAACCAATATTTTTAAGTGGGCAAAAATTTTTTTGAAAAGTCACTTTACAAATGAAGATACAGAAATGGCTCACAAACACATAAAATTAGTCATTCAGGAAATGAGAATTAAAACAGCAAAAGTGTGCCTTTAGAGAGCCACTAGTAATTGAAATAAAAAGGAATGTTAATACCAAGTTTTGGCAATGATGTGAAGCAACTGGAACTCTGATTCATTGCTGGTGGGATTCTAAAATGGTACAACCACTTTGGAAAGTACTTTGGCAGTGTCTTGTAAAGTTAAACTTAACACCAATCATATGATGCAGCTTTTTCACTCCTAGAGACAATGGAAAACATATGTCTGCACAAAACCCTGTACACAAATCTTCGTAGCAGCTTTATTTACAACTGTCAAAAAATAGAAACAATCCAAATACACAATAAAAGTGTATTAACAAATTTTAGTAAATCCATACCATAGAGTACTACTCAGCGAGAAAAGGGAATTGACTAATGATGCATAAAACAATATGGATGAATTTTGTAAATATTACGATGTGTGAAAGAAGTCAGACACAGAAGTATACATACTGCATTATTCTAATCTATAATGAAAGAAAGCAGGTCAGTGTTTGCTTAGGGATAAAGAAATGGTTTACAAAGGAGCCGGAGGAAAACTTTTGGAGCTATTGGAGATGATTGTGGTGCTGGTTTCACACGTATAACCCTCTGTCAAAACTTATCAAATTGTACACTTTTACCATATGTAGTTTGTTGTAGGTCATTTACACCTCAATAAAGCTATTATAAAAGATTATTAAAATTATGCTAATTTAAAGAAGTCATACACAAAAGACTACCTACATATGATTTCATTATATGAAGTTTGAGAAAGTGAAAATGTTTTAATTTATTTTAAAGTCAGAAGCAAAAATGGACTTTTAGGTCAAAGATGTTTCAGCATATAATATTAATATACTTATCTTTATACTAACATAGTCATAAAATATAATTTGTTTAATGAAGGAAGGGTGCAGGAAGGCCAAACTTCTTTGGGCCCATGCAAATCGTAATACATTCCTCTCTGTAGTGAATTATATTGGTAAAGTCAAAATAATATAGACATGATTTATTGGTTGTCAACTGTTAGAACCAACCTATAAACAAAGTATGGGAGATGTATTCATAGTTATAGAAGAAAATGTCAACTCTATCAACCTTGACAATGTAGAAGTAATTATACATTTGATAGAAACTGAAAGTAAGAGGGGAGAAGAGGTGGAGGGAAGGATATGGCCTTGAATAGCTCCATCTGATAAAAGTGGGGAGTCAAGAGATGCTATCTATAGTTGATGGTATAATATATAAGATTTCAGATATACCATTCAATGTTCTAAAAGTAATTAGTAGTAGAATAACAATATTACATAACTCTATTGGGGGTTTGAAGGAGTGGAAGTGGGTATGTTATTGAGTACTGTCCTCTCATCTATCACAGTAGAAGTTTAATAGATAAGTGTCTCAAGTTGAAAAATCAAGAAAGAGAGCAAAAGCTTATTATTTAGTGATCTAGAGGTCAATCATTAAAAGAATTAAAAGAGAAAGATTAAAAATGGCAGCTGTGTGGGTCTGAAAGTGGATGGGGTGGCAGAAAGGGTTTTGCTCTTCATTATAAGTTTTTCTATACTGTTTGATTTTTTCAACCAGGCTCATGTGTCATTCTGATTTTTTAAAAAGTCGTCTTCTCTCACCCCTGTTAGCCTCTACTTGAGCATCATTTGTACCCTTCGTTGTTCTCATTGCAATCTATAATTATTTTAGTTATATGTGCAATGATTCAGTTCATGTCTTTTTCTCTCATTAAACTGTAAGCTCCGCAAGGACAATAGCAGAGTCCATCTTTGTCACTACTCTATCCCCAGTACCTGGCATAGAATATAGCCCAGAAACCAGGATCACACCTTGTGTAGCACTCTGGGAACTTCTGATTCAAAGGCCTCTCCAAGCTGCCTCTAGGACCAGCCAGCAGTTGAGATGGAAGATGTCCTGTTGTGGAAAGGCAGTGTCCTCCAAACGGATAAGACCAGGGATGGTCATGAGTAGAGAAAGGCACAACAGCCAAATAGTACCCCAGAAAGTGTTCCAAACGTTCCCTGGTAAGGGCATAAGCTGGCGCAAATCAGGTTATTTTTCCAGCAATGAAATCATCTTTAAAAGAACATTAAAGAGTTCCTTCAAGTGGGCATCCTGCAGGGGGTATAAGGAAGAGGGAATAGCAAAGGCACCTCTCAGCCCTGGGAGATACAAGCCTTCGGCATTTCCACATTAGCTAAAGAGGCTCCTCTGTCTGCCTGGGCTTGTGCCTGCCAGGAAGTACAGGTAGGACCAGTAGATGCAGCTGATTTTTGTGGTCCTCCATGGGCAGCTCTGAAGAGGGCTCTAGAAACTGCTTGATGGCAAAGCTGGAGATTATCTTAGGGTCAGAACAAGAGAGCCTGGGATATGGAGCAGAGGAATTGGGCTGTCATATCTTCTAGAGCCACTTCTCTAAGAACCTCAGGTGTGCTAGAATGAATGATATGGACAGACCTGTTCACTTCCTGATTAAAAGAGGAAAGGTGATCTGTGAGGCCGCTCCCTCCTGGCCATGGTCTCACACGTGATACCTGGAGAGTCATACACAGGGAGATTTCAAGGTTCAGACTACCCCATTGGACCCCTTGGACTGTCTAGGCTTTCCTGGAGAGAACATTCTTCTAATGAGGGGAACCCAAAAGAGGGAAGCATGAAAAAAGGCCAATGAGGAATTACGATGGCACTGCTGGAGGAGGTGGGTGAGAGGCAAGATGGCTCACAGGGAGAAGTCCTTGCTTAGCAGGCCTAGAAACCTAGCATCTGTAATTGTGCCTCCCTCTTTCTAGGGAGATAACAAACTGTCTTTCAGCTTTGTCTACGAGGTGCTGGAACCTCCCTGTGGCCAGATTCCTGGGGCAGGGTGAATTGTCAATAGGCAACTGCAGTCACTCAGAATCTTTATGGAATAAGAAACTCAAAGGCAGGGGTTTGTTTGATCCATTTTGAACTACTGCTGCATGTAGCTCAGTCTTTGGCTGTCATCAGGAGACTTCCAAGTAAACTGAAAAAAGGCAGGAGCTGCTAGGTCAACTGGCAGATTCATTCAGGTCACAGAAAGATGGGGAGTTGTAAGAGGAGAAAAGAACACTGAGGCCATTTCTTTTAAGTGGGGAGGGATTGGAGTAGAAAGCATGAAAAATGCCCCTCCTGTGCTGGGCTCATTTCTCAGGGCCTAGAGCAAAGGCAGGACGTGGTGTTCCTGCTTTCACAGTGATTGAAAAAACTTATGGCAGCACACAGCTTGCTGCCGGGCAGACAGCTTGAGTGTCTTCACTACTACTCTCAGTGGTTCAAGGGCAGGTTTGCCCCAGCCCTTAGAACACAGTTCACTGGATTCTTTGGCCTTCCCACTTCCCGAGAGCACCAGTAACTACTTCACTGTGGGCAATGAGGAATCTCTTCGTTGGGTAGTGTTAGTATATGCAATTGATTCAGAGCCTAACTTCCATTTCTTCCTAACTTCTAACTGGTTTCTTCCAAGTTCCTACACTTGGCCTGGCTTCCTTTTCTCTGAGTTGGTCACCAAGTACCCAAACGGAATCCACATTCTATAAATTATTCCCCTCCAATCTCTGGAGGCAGTTGAGTAATGCTTAAGGGTGCATGCTCCGGTGTCACACTGCCAGAATTCACAGCCCAACTCTTGTTTGCCAGCTATGCGCCCTTGTGCAGTCTACTTACCTTTCTGTGCCAGTTTTTCATCTCCATAATGAGAATGATGGTAGTACTTAACTCATCGAGTTGTTGTGAGGATTAAATGAGATTGTAAGGAGCCTGGCACCTAGTTAGGGTTCCGTAATGTTAGCTATTATTTGGAATGAAAAGTATTTCTTTCCCTCTTGCACACCCCTGCATCTCTAGTTTCAGACACTTGCTCCTCCTATCCCCACTGAGCTTCTCCCATCCTTCTCCAGACATTGCAAGCCTTTCAGTGCTAAATGTTCTTAAAAGAAGGAATTTCCCCTTGATCCTTTCCATCTCTTATATGCCCTGGACCCAGGTAATCATTTGTAATTATTTTTTACTTTCTGATACATATTTTACATATATATGGGGTACCTGTGATGCTGTGTTATATGCAAAGAATGTGTAATGATCAAGCCAGGATATTTGAGGTGTCCACCACATTGAACAGTTACCATTTCTATGTGTTGGGAACAATTCATGTTCTCTCTTCTAGCTACTTTGAAATACTAAATACATTGTTGTTAACAACAGTCACTCTACTCTGCTATTGAATGATAGAACTTATACCCTTCATCTAACTGTATGTTTGTACCTGTTGACCTACCTCTCTTTATCCTCCCTTCCCACCCACATACCCCTTTCATCCTGTAGTACCCAACATTTCTCCCAAGTAATCACTGATTAACAGAAATGAAAAGGTCTTTTATAAATCAAGTAGTTTAATTTGTTCTTTTTACAGATTATCAGAAGTTGGATCCAAAAGGGTAAAGTGACTTAGTAAAGATCACATTGAACTAGAATCACAACTTAGTCCTATAGATATTAGCAATCTCAGACACCAAGTCCTGTACATTCAATTCTAGTAAATTCGACATATATCCAGTAAGGATCTACTATTAGTGTGTGTGTGTGTGTGTGTGTGTGTGTGTGTGTGTGTGTGTGTATGTGTGTGTGTGTGTGGTAGTAGGCCAGATGCTGAGAGAGATACAAAGATGATTTGAAGTCACTTGTTCACTGGAAAAGCTAGTTCTCAGGAGTAGGTTATGAGGTATTGTTTGTCTTGGGGGGTAGCTCTCCATTCCTTTTATATATAGATCTATAGTTATCTATATCTATAAATGTTTATCTATATAGGTAGAAATGCATAAATAGATCTGTCTATATATGTGCATATATAGAGATATATAGTTTATGTACATATTATTTTATAGTTTTGCATATGTATTGTTGTATATATGTGTGAATATGCATATACACATATATGTGTGTATATAATTGAAATTAGTTTCACTTCAAGAATTTAGTGAGCTCCCTCCTTTTAAAATACCATCCTTCTGCCCTAGCCTGGAATACAGTTGGCATATCTATGGTAAATGATGAGGACTATATGTGCTCAGAAACGTTCCTACAGTATAACTGGTCTTGGGGACAGGTCCCTTTGGCCTTGAATGTAGCCAGCTTGTCCCCATTCTACAAGCAGTTAAAAGATAAGCTCCCCTATTTTTGGTGGGAGCTAAGTAAAGGATAGTTAAAGGGAGAGCAAAACAAAGTAGTGATAGGTCTCTGTGAGACCTGGAAGGCAGAGAAGATCTATTGATTTCTCCAGTAACCAGAGGTCAATGTTCCTAGAAACAGAACATACTTTTCTGAGAGCTGAATAGTGAGCAGGAATAGATCAGAGTAAACTAATAGTCCAGAATCAGGGAATCTCTGAGCAAGAAAAAACTGGACTCTGGGTCTTCACTGTAAAAAATTATGTATAGAGTGTGTTTGTTCCCTGGAAAATCTTTATATATTGAGAAAGGTGTGGTAGTAGTTGTTTATGGCTTACTGTGAAGAAATGTCCAGCAGAGTGGAAAATACAATGCTCCTGAGGCTGTGTTCCCAAGAAGAAGGCCCAAGCTGCTAAGAAAAATTGGTGCCAATTTCCTTGCCATCAACAAATTAGCAACATCCCAAGGCTGTCTTGTCTCACCAAAAGCCTTCTTCAGGTCAGGCATGACTGAATTCTCTTGCAACCTGAAACTGACTCTGAAATCCCTTCCAGAGAAAATACTGAATAGGAAACCATGAGATTCTAAATCTGAACCTTTTGGCCACCTTTCATAGATACTAGTACAGAAGTGGTCCTTAGTATATTTGAATGAGTGAATGAAAGAGGGAAGGAAGGGAAAAAAAAGGGAAGGGAAGGGGTGATGTATTATACAAGTTTTGGTATGTAAACATTAGCAAACTACCCTTCCTTTCATTTAACATTGGTCCCACCAATATGGTTATGTTTCTGTTCTCAGCATACACACCCTCTCAGGAGTACTGGACACAGCTAGCCTGGGACACTCTCCCTTTTAGGTTGTCACAATACCACATTTTCCTGGCCTGTCTCCTGTCTTGTGCTTTCTCTGTCTGCTTTGCCTGCTCCCTTTCCTTTGTTCATCCTCCAAATATTTGAGATGCTCTCAGGCTCAACCCTAAATCTCTGTTTCACTCCTTCCCTTCCAAAATAATTTCGTTCAGTCCAATAACTCTAAATAATAATAAAATGAACACACCCAAGTTTATATTTCTAGCTTTCACCTGCTCTTTGAGCTCTAAACTTATGGCATTCTGGCATAGGGTCCGGAGTTCAAATCCTATTCCCATCACTTACTATATGAGTTTTTTGACCTTTTTGCCTCAGTTTCCTCTTCTGTAAAGGGAGAGGATAATAATACAACATTTTTACAAGGTCATTGTGAAAAGTAAGTTATTGAATATGTGTTAGGCATTTGGTACACAGTAAGCATCGATAAATAATGATGATGATGATGATGATGATGATGATGATGATGGTATCTGACTGTCTAACTTGGCATTGCCTTTTAGAGGTCTCATAGGCATTTCATACTTAACATGGCCAAGACAAAACTTGTAAATTCTACCCTCCAAATTAGTCCTCCCACTTTTTTCCTCATCTTTGGTAAGTGTGCCGCCACGTATCCAGTTGCTCTGGAAGAACCTAAGTGTCATCCTTTCACCTCACTTCATATGTCCAATCCAATAGCAAGGGCCTGTCAAATTCCCAAATATATCCAGAGTCTATCTACTTCTCTCTGTCTTCACTGCTGCTATCATCAAGCCAATATCACCTCTCACCTGGATTCATCCTCCACACGGATGCTAATAATCAATTTAAAGTAATTATTCAGATAATGTTGCTCCCCTGTTTAAAACTGCTTCATGGCTTTCTGTGGATTTAAAATGAAATCCAAACCCTCATCATGTAAGGCCCTCCAGGATCTGACCTCTGCCTATTTCTCCAAACTAATTTCCACATTCACTGGTCTTTTTTAGGTTCTTAGTTTGCACTAAGCTAGTTCAAGCCTCAGGGCCTTTGCACTAGCTGTCCCTTCTACCTAGAATGTCCTTCCCCCAAGTCCTCATATGACTGGCTCCTTTTCATTCAGAATTCAGGTTAATGTCACAGTGTCACTACCCTGGAGAAGAATATCTTAAATATTTAATCTAAAGTAACCACCCCCATCACTGCTTTATTTTCTTCATAGCACTTTTTATCACTATCTGAAAATATTCATTCAATTGTTGAATAGGGTTTATCTCTCTCTCTCCCCTCTAAACTACAAGCCTTCTGAGAGCAGTAACTTTGTCTGTTCTCTTTACAATTTCATTCTCAGTGCCTAACAGCATCACAGGGTTGAGGAATTTAAAGAACTTTTTTTTAATTATGGTAAAATGTACATAACAGCTGTACAATTTAACCTTCCCACCAGCAGTATATGTGAGGGTTCCAATTTCTCCACACCCTAGCCAACACTTGTTATTTTCTGGATTTTTTTTTCATAGTAGCCACCTTAATGGGTGTAAAATGGTACATCACTGTGGTTTTGACTTGCATTTCTCTAATGATCAGTGAGGCTGAACACCCTTTCATGTGCTCATTGGCCATTTATATATCTTCTTTGGATAAATATCTATTCAAATCCTTTCCCCCTCTTTTAATTCAGTTGCATTTTTTGTTGTTGAGTTGTAAAAGTTCTTTATATATTCTGAATATTAATCCCTTATCAGGCATATTATTTGCAAATATTTTCTCCCATTCCATGGATTGCCTTTTTGCTCTGTGAAGTGTCCTTTGATACATACAAGTTTTTAATTTTGATGACAGGATTGCTTTTTAAGTGTTAATAATTGGGGGATTGGACTCAGCATGAAGCTTGAGGTGAGAAGGCTGATATTCAAAGGAGGACAGCACAGCAGCAAGCCTGTAAAGGGTGCTATGGACAGGAGTCATTGATAATCCAAGGATGGCATAAGGTCTCTGGAAACCCTAAGTAAGAAAGGGCAGAAGATGGGAGAATTATGATACAGAGCATTTGCTGAGAGCTTACTAGGTACCAAGTACTGTGCTAAGCCCAACACATCCACTATTTCATTTAATTCTCTTAGCAATTCTGTGAGGTAAGTACTATTTTAGCCCTAATTCATAGATGAGGAAAACTGAGGCACAGAGAGATTAAGCAACTTGCCTAGCGTCACAAAGCTATAATGTGAGAGAGCCTAGGTTTGAACCCAGGTAGTGTGGCTCCAGATTCTGTGCTGTCATCCACTGGCCTGTACTGCTTCTGTACTAGATAAGTAAGGAAAATTTGACCAGGGTGTGGGGCTTATTGTAGTTTGATGAAGAGATAAGCTGTAGGTAATAGCTTGAAAACATGCCTTGAGGGCATAGAGAAGGTAGTCAAGGGTAGCCCTTGTTTATATACTTGCTCTACAAAGGCAGTTTTGTCAGGGCAGAATAGAGTAGTGATGAAATTCACAGGCTTTGGCAACAGATAGACCTGGGCTTGAATCCCAACTCTCCCACTTACTAATGGAAACCTTAGGCACGTTTTGCTTCTCTGTGCCTCAGTTTCCTCATCTACAATTGAGTATAAAAACACCTCATAGAGTTGTTTAGATCTTTGATGTAACCTGTGGGTCATGATCCCTGGCACCTGATAAAGGCTCAGTAAATATCAGCTCTTGCTCCTCAACCAAACAATGGTGCAGCCCCTCCTCCAGCTAGAACAGCCCCATCTTCCGATTGAAGAGAAGCTTTTCCAGGCCAGAATGAAGTAGTTGTACTTGAATACCTTAATGGGCCATCAAGGCCCATGAATGAACATGTAACTGAAAGTGATCCCTTCCAGAACAGAGAAAAGTTCTTCCTTGCCTAAGGACACATTCCCATCAGCCTCCTTTGAGACCCAAGGAAAGCATTTCTGACTATCTTAGAACAACCATTTTGCCCCAGCTTCTGGCTACCCAGGGTTAAGAAATTCCTAGCTTCTTGCTAGGCAATCAATATATATTTTTTGTAAGTCATAAAAAGGAAATGTACACACCTGTTTTTAGTGACGTTTACTCCCAGGGAACAGGAAGTGAAAATGAGGGCTGTCTGGCTCAATAGCAGACACTGAGCAACCAGAAGAGGGAGGGTCGTATGAAAGACAAACTTCTTCAACTTCCCAGTTTTTTGTTTTGTTTTGTTTTGTTTTGTTTTGTTTTTGGCTGCCTCTAGATTTATTAACTGTAGAGAAACTGAAGAGGGTCCAAGGAAGAACCATCAAAATGATTACTAAAAGGAAGATGCTACTGAGTGATGCTAGGAGCTTCCAGTGAAGGACAAGAAAAGAGGATGGGGAGGAGGAAGCCCTGAAGGCTGAAAACAAAGCACCTGCCAGAGACTGCAGAGCTGTGTGGATCTGTGGGAAAAGGGACAGGTAGCCTGGGCCCAGGTACCTCCATTGAGCACCACACCATGGGCCCAGCACTGAGCCAGGAATTCTGGAAGATCAAAAGAAGCCTAAGTCTTGGCCTGCACCCACAAATGTAGAGAGACAGGGCTATATCCACAAAAGGACAAATTACAGTCCAAGCCAAGAATGTAAGCACTGCAATAAGGAACTCACTTGCTGCTATGTGCCAAATGACTGGTACAGGGAGAAGTGTTCAGCATTCCTAGGAGGAAGGGATCTTCTCAGGTGGTAGGGCTGGAGCCTAAGGGGAGGGACACAATGTGGCTAGGCAGAGGGTGGAAAGCAACATGGATCTGGGAAATGGCAAGACCAAAATACAGGAGGTAGGGTATGGCAAGGAAGGATGAGGAGCCATACCTGGCTGGGGTGTGCAGTTCTCAGAAGACAGTAGCGAGAGATGGACACTAGCAGAAGAGTATGGATTTTATGCTGCAGGTATTGGGCAGTCACTGAGGCTTCTGAGCAGGAGAATGTCATGGTACCAGTTGTGCTTTGGCAAGATCAATCTGTCTAGGCATGGTGGACTGGAGACGGAGATGGGGAGACCAGGCCTAAGTCTACAATCACTAAGAAAACACCTGCAGCTGTAGCCACTGAAAATGTGCCCAAGCGCTAGCAGGGTGCAGGCCTCAATTGGCAAAGCTAGCTGAGGCCCAATCATCTCTCCAAAAGGTGCAATCTGGACTCCATAACCTGACACCACAGCCTCAGTTCCCTCAAGCCCAACCAGCCCAAGGAGCTGGTCATCATTTGAAGCACATCTCGGCAAGCTTAGGCCCGTACCAAGGACAGATTTCTGGGCAGATGATATCTTTGTTATAAATAGAGAATTTGACTCCAGGTGGGAAATTCAATTTGTGGGAGCAGATGAAATCTTCTGAAACCAAGATCTGATTTCCCGAGCAAATGTCCTTTGGTCTTAATGAACAAGAGAAGGAGATAAGGAAAAGAAAACACTATAATTAGGCCTTCCTTCTAAATGGGAGGCTTCTTGGATTACCAGGGACCTGCCTGCAGTGCCTTAACAAATGCTTCCCATTTCTGAACCATGGCTTTTGAGGCAAAGAATGACGTTAAATATCGATGCAGCACTTAGGAATGGTTGCAAAGTGCTTTTCTGCTCTTGCTATCCATTAGCAATCCCTGTCTCCCACCTACTTTCCCCTCCCTCTCCTTCCCTCTCACCAATCCTGCCAGGAGCCTGGCAAGGCTTATGCAGGTTGAAGAGATGATAACTTGCAGACAGAAAGGTTAATCAATTGACTCCAGGTCAAACACAGGAAGTTACTGACAGTCCAGTGGTGAGAATGTCCTTGTCAGGCTTCTCTAGAAGTTATTGCTTTAGCCCACCGAGACATATAAACCCACACCTGCCTTTCCTTTCAAAGCTGATGGTTTTTTTCTTCCCTGTCTGGTGAAAGGCAACCAGAGAAACAGAAAATGGGATCTAGAAAAGACAAAATGAAGAAAAGAGAAATTGGTGACAGACAGAAGAAGAGAATGGGAGAAGCCAGCTGATCCCTCCCAGGCCTGGTATTTCTGAACTCCGTGCTCTGCTCAGGTGGAGTAGGCATGGAAAAGAGTGAAGAGCACTTGATCAAAGAATCAGTTGCTTCTTGCCTGTGGGGTTTTGAACAGTCATTTAGTCAATCTAAGTCTCAACCTCCTCATCTATAAAATGGGAATTATAGCTGCCCTACCTCTCAGTGTTATTGTGAAGATCAAACTAAATTGTAAAACTTGGTGTACCTATAAGCAATTATCTTGGTGAACCAGAAAAGGCCACCATACTCTCAAACTCCTCAGCTGTCTGTCTCCTAGTCAAACATCCCCACTACCAATTATGTCTTTAGAAGGAGAGATTCAAATAGACTTGGACAAAATGTAAACTGTTCAGAGGTTAACTCATAGGCCCATTAGCATTCACTAGCACATTAGCAAAAATTCATTTATCAAATTAGTGGTGATCCCCAGGGCCTTTGGCAGAGATGGATTTAAATACCCTTTCTTCCTCGGTCTTTCAAGGGACATTTGTCTCTGTATGGTGTTTTTTTTCTCAAAAAGCTCCAAGTACCTCCTTCTTTAAGTCTGCATTCCTGTAAAAAGCATTGGACAGGCATTCAATTATCCTTCATGCTTTTTTTTTTTTGCCAGGGGACCTTAGCACAGAGGGGTTGAGTAAAGTGTCTATGATCACACAGCACCCTATCCAGGATTGAGAGCCTATTGGAGGCATCTACTCCTCTGCTCTCCAGCCTAGCTACATTTCCTGTCCATCCAGTTTCTCTTCTGCAAATTTGCCCCCATCCCCTGCCCCACCCAGACAGGTGAGGAAGAGGGTGGAGGCTGGCTCCTGGCAGCACTGTCCCAATCACTCGCCTAAACTCCCTCATGAGAAATAGCTGTACTGGTGGCAACTGCAGCAAGCACTTGGCATCTGACAGGCTCTGTCAGCATCAATTTAAATTGGTATTTTGCTTCCTAACTCCAGGAGGGCAAACATGCCTAAGATGTCAGCAGGGGGGAGAGCAGGAAGGCATACAAGGAAGCCATGGGCGATTCCCCAGAGACTCTCAACTCAGCTTCTATTCCAAGACCTTCCAGAGCCACCCTCCTTCCCTCTGTGGGGATCCCTCTACACGACGGAGGTGGGCAAGGAGGAGGCAGTGCTTCGTTGCAGATGTAACCTAGACCTAAGGGGCTTGTTAAGAAAAACAAATGGAGTCCTGGGCTTGAGGGTGTTGCCCAGGAATCAGCCTTTCTACAGCTTCCCAGGTAGAAAGGATTCCCAGATCCCTAGGATTCTTATGCAGCTGGGTCAAGGCCCATAGCTAGGGAAATGTTACACTCAGGCTCTCCCACCTCACCCCACAGTGCCCCAGGAAAATGACCCTGGTCAGTATTTCATTCCCTTACAGCTCTACCCTCCTCCGAGAGGTGACAGGCAATCTGATAGATTTATTCAGGCGAGTGCATTAATGGGCGCTAATGACTTAATGTGCTGTCCATTCCAGATAACATGTGCAATTTACCAGGACCTTCTGGAGATTGGGCTTTAACCCAAAGGAAAATTTCCAGCACACACAGCTGGAGGGCAGGTGATTTTGAGTAAGGGGAAGCCTGGTATTATACCAAGTATGTGTCTACATGCACCCTCTATAATCTAGGGGTGTGGCTGGCTCTGCTGTAATTCCTGTGGGGGGAGATGGAGACTGACAAGAAGACAGGTTCCCCCACCATGCCCCCCACCCCAAACTCCAAACGATTCTAGTCATTCATTCTGCACACTGCTATCTTCAATAGAGATGGTAGGCCAAAAGGCAAACAGGTTCTGGGCATTCATTCAGCACTTCTCAAATGGTGGGTCTTTCTATCTCCTAGGAGGTACACAAAGCCACAAGATCAACACAGTGCATCTTTTTCGAGCTTCAATTCATGCAAGGATTTTAGAGACATGCCATACTTTCATGGTAAATCAAACACAAGCATACTATGGAGTAAAATGTGAAAGTTCTCATGTTTTCAAAATAAAATGTGAGCTTCAAAAAAATGTATGCTTTTGGCCATGGGTGGCTTTCACTTCCAGATCCTCACTTTATTCTATGTTTAGGGATTCTCTCTCTCTCTCTCTCTCTCTCTCTCTCTCTCTCTCTCTCTCTGTGTGTGTGTGTGTGTTTGTTTGTTTGAAAGGTTGAGGAGTACTGCCAGTTACCATCTGTGTTTGCCTTAGTATAGATTCGTTTATAAGATTATCTAAGACTAAGACTAGGGATGGATAAATGTTGACAGGGGGCAGAAATTGCTTTCAGAAAACACCCAAAGCCCGAGGAGCTAGCCAGGGAAGGACACTCAGAGAGGATCTAGGGATCAAAGGACTTACTGAAGGGAGATGTGTCTGTGTATGCTGGAAGGAAATCTTGTCAACCCAATACTTAAGTAAGTGAAATGGGCAAAAACAAGGAAGGCTAGGAATAAAAACAGCCAGCTTCCCAACAGCATGAAAGAGACCTGAGCTTTATTAATGTAAGTAGTGGTTGCCTGACCCCAGTCCCCAGAGAGGAGCAAGGAATTGGGTGACCCGATTCTTGTCAGTGAGGCACCATGGTAGTATGAACCCCGGTTTTGACCCAAGGATCCTCTATCCATGACTGGGCACTTTTCCAGCAAGTTTCAGGGGCTGGGAAGGGATGAATTTTGATAGGGAAGCTGGGAGCTAGCTGAGACTCATGAAACTGACAGGCAGTGAGCCCTGCCCAGCAGCTGCATTTGAGGGTAGAGGGTGTCTGTCAGCCAGCTTCACGAAGGGGTTGGCTGGCACTTTGCAGCTCATCAGCCCAGGGTTGTTCCATGCCTGTCCCTTCAGTGTCCTCCAGCCCACACCAGGTGGGCAGGCTCAGCTAGCACACAAAGGGCCACTGAAAAGCCCTCTTAGTATAATTGCCCAGCCTTTTGTCCTTCCTTCTCCTAGTGAGAAATATTTTGAAATGGTCCTTTTCTTCCACATTTTCTGCAGGCATTCTCTGTCATCCAGTGTTCCTGCTAGCTCCCAGTTTCCCCAGTATCTCAGTAGCTCAGGAGGCTTCTCTCCCTTTTCCTTTACCCACCATGTACCAAACATCAGAGCTCCTGGCTGGCCCTAGATGCTTTGGGGTGACTGAGTGTCTTGCTGAAAGGCAAGATGGAAATTAAAGGGTTGGAGGCTGCAAAATTATAAAGTGGGTTCCCTCCTTGACCTTTCTGATGACGTCATCCCCTTCGTACCCTCCCAGGGCCTGCTCGGCAATCTACGGAGTCCCCTTGCTGCCTTATGCAGATGCAGTTTATACTCCAGCCATTGATGACACCCTGCCCTTCAGGCATTTATCTTTTCCTGCGTGCTAATGAGTGGGCGGGTTGCCCCAGCAGAGGCAGGCAGTTCAGTAATGTTTCTGTGGGAAAGGCTAGTAACCTGTCCCTCTCTGTAATCTCAGCTGAAGTCTTGGAGTCATGGCCTTTTTGGAAATACTATCACTCTATAGTCAAATAAGCATGGGGTCAAATCCTAGATTAGGTTTAGTAGCTGTGTGACCTTGTGGAAATCACTTAGCATCCTCTCTGAGACTTTGGTTTCCTTTAAAATAGGAATAATCTTAATACTTACCATCTTGGGTTTATTGTGAGGATTAAATTTGATAATGCATGTAAAAATGCCACCACAGTGCCTGGCCCATAAAGTGTTCAATAAAAGCAATAATTATTATTATGAATAGTCATGTGGTTGGAATCCAGGTTCCGCTACTTACTGCTACATGAGTCTTGGCTTTCCCTTCTGTAAAATAAGAATAATGATGTTACCTGGTAAGAAGGCTGTGGTGATCCTGAAATGAGTTAATGCATGTAATGCTCTCAGGCTGGCTGGAAGTCCTACTGGGAGAGGGAACTAATTGTATCCTAGAGATGAAGAACTGCTGTCCTTTTCCTAAGAGTGTTAGCAGGATGCCTAGCTTGCAGTAAATGTTGGATCAATAAATGGTAGTCAGTATTACTATTATTACTGGAGGCCAGGATATTCTCAGTCTATTTATCCCTGGATTCTCAGTTAATGGCGAGTTGGTTGCTTGGTTATTAAGTGATGATTTCAGAGCAAAGTGCTAGTCAAGCCAGGCTGCCTCCATTCACTCTCAGTACGCAGGGGAGAAAAACAGTGCCACTTATTATGTTCGTCTCAATGTACTCATTTCAATAGGAAATAGACTTCTGGCTGGAATGTCTTCATTTGTCATCCAATTGTCATAAGATTTGAAGAGACTGAACTCTTACCCCCAGGGGATCCTTCTTACCAAATTTCAGTACAACTTGATCCACGGTCCCTGTTTTATATGTAAGTGTTTATTTTGCTGCATATGGGTACAGGGTTAAGAATACTGAAGAATCTTCACCATGCTGTCTCTGTCCCCCACCTCCTGCTCTCTCTCCTCCATCATTTCTATTGGACATGAGATGTACACACAATTTGTCAAACAACAAAAATAAGAACAATAAAATCCCAGCTACATGATTTTCTAGGGTGAGAGTTCTCTCCTTGGAAGTGAAACAAGCCAGTGTGCATCGAGTCCTGAGAACTCACTTTAACCGAGAGCAAGAAACAATGCGAATGCTGCATCACTTCAGACTGGAATTAGGCAGAATAAAAACAGAAAGAGGAGCCTTTAAATAGATGTCTAGGAGGCAAATTGGTTTGAGAAAGAACGACAGCTACCGTTTACTGGGACCTTTTACATCTGTTATCTCATTCAGCGCTTCCAATAACTCCATAAGGTAGATTCTGCCATTGTCTTCACTTCACAGATAAGGCTTAGAGAGGTTAAGTGAGCTACCTAAAATCACACCACTAGTAAGAAGCAGATTCCAAAAGCCATGCATCTAGTCACTATCATAAACCAGACAGTGCTTCACTGGTTACCTAGGAGCCCACAAACGTGTATTTGTCCAGCGACACAGTTCCTCTCAATACTCTTCTGCTTCACCACGCCTTCTTTATTTTGTTTACCACACAGCAGCTTGAATGGAGCCCGAACATATGCTCTGAATGAGCCCAGAAACCAGCAGAAGAGGGCTAATCAGATTCGTGAGAGGCACTTGTCTTAGTTCGTAACCCATGAGCTTTATTGTAATAACTGATACAAACCAACTTGTTGGGATCTGTGTTATTAATATTAATAAAGACTGAACTAGGTGAGCCTCAGGAGACCGTGGAGGGGATCCCACCTCCTGAGACACCACCCCAAGAAAACCAGCCAGGGACCGTCTGGCTGCAAATATTATTCATACTGGACAGCTGCTTCCTGGCTCCCTCTCCAGTCCCTGGAGACAGGAGGCCAATTCTTCCCTGCTTCTCTTCATCTCTTTCCTTTGGAAGGATTAGAGATCAAGTCTGAGTCACTTCTCTGGCTACGCTTTTATTATTATTATCATTATTATTATTTGCACTAACTCAGTGAGTCTGCGGCCCCACATGTGACTCCATGTGTGTCCCTTTGTGTGTGTTGTGCTTCTCAGAGCATCTTCTCAGGTTGGGGTCTGCCTGTACATTTGCAGGGAATGTTGTGTGTTTTTCTCCCTGCATGTCTTCACTTTCACTTACCATCTGTTTTTAACAATTCCATCAGCTTGGTTTCCCAGCTTAGGCTACTCCCATCCAGATGCAGGGAATTTTCATCCTTTTTTCAAGGTGGGAAGTGCCAGGAAGGAATCAAAAAGTGTGCTCAGTGGATGGATGGCTAAATCTGCTAGTCAGCTACTCCACTGCTGAGTCCAGCTACAGGAAGCCACAGAGCCCTGCGCCTGGAGCTCTCCTCTGTATCCTGGAAATTCCGAGCAGCCTAGGAGAACAACCCTTGTCCCACGATTGCCCCTCAGTAGTCTTCCAGCCTCTTCTGAAGCTTTAACCAAGTGCTTTAAAAGAACCAAAAGTGAGGAAATATTCCAACTAAAACAGATCCCTTTGTGCCAACAGCCTTCTTTAGAGTTCAGGAACACAGAAGATATCGGGGAGGGCTCACTTTTCACCTTAGAACTCACAAGGCCCAAATGTGCCAATGTTTAGCCTCAGAGACGAGGTGCCTCTGACACTCGGAAATTCACCATGTATTTGTCATCACCAGGAGCTCCTCAACTCCACTGCTTCCTCCTGCTTCTGTCTTCCCTGGCCTTAACACCACTCACCCAGACCCACTGTTCATCTTCCCAGTCTCTCTGGGTCCCTACTGAGGCTGCCCTTTTGAGGGAAGGAAGAATGGCCTTTTTTCTTGGTCCTCAAAACTCCTCTGAAGGGGTCTGGAGCCGGCTGGGAGACCAAGAGCTTCTCTTGAATCTCGGCTGCTGCATGTTTAGTATTCACAGCATGTCTCTAAGAAATGTCCTGAGATCATTCATCAGGCATGTGCTGTGTGCCTAGCTGCTCTCCTTGGTGTGTGTGTGTGTGTGTGTGTGTGTGTGCGTGTGCGTGTGTGGCCAGGACCCCTCTCTCCATCTGCTGGTGAACACACATGCACACACACACACACACACTTTAACCTTCTTCCCTTCTCACCAAACCAATCGCATGCTCTAAGCCGACCTCTGCCAGCTGGCAGATAGCTCCCTTACTGAGGTGGGCTCCTGGGGTTGGGCCTGGGCTCGAAGCCACTCACACTCCAGTGCTGGGGCCAGGCGCTGAGAGCAGGAGCCCCAGCCGAAACTCAAGGTGCGTGTGGATGTTTGCGATGGTGACCAGGAGGGGAGCTGGAGGGAGGGCATCCCCAGCAGAAGGCGAGCAAACAAGGGGCGAGAAGCAAGGTCAGGGGCCAGGGAATGGAGTCTCCGAAGCAAGCGGTCCGCTGCCCCTTCTTCTCCGCAGTTCACTCCCCGCCCCCCTCTCCCGGTTCACTTTGGAAATTGGCTTGCCCTCTCGGCAGCCAGCAGTTCCCGGCAGAGTCCGGCCCAAACGGTCAGGTTCAAGAAGTGAGGCAGCGCCAGGCTGGGTCGCTGGGTTGCTGGGTTGTTCTTGGGAGATTCTTTCCCCAATTGTCAATTTTTTGCTTATTTTTAGTAGTGACCCGAGCCAGGAACTGCGCCTTTAAGCCGCTTTCCCATTCGGGGAAATCGACGCCAGCACTCGAGGGTCTGGAGGCGCCGGAGAGGCCCCTCATTCTGTACTCCCCTCTTTCCTCCCCCTCCTCCTTCCCCCGCCCCCTCCCCCCTCCCCTCTTCGGCCGTCCGGCCGCCTCTCCGCCATCCGTCACCTCGCAGCCTGCCGCACTCCTGGAGCGAGAGAGCGACGAGCGAGCCACAGCGATGGTGCCGCCCGCGGCGCAGCCATGAAGCCCGCCGGAGGAACCCGCGCGCGCTGCTGCCATCCTACCCGCAGCCCGCCGCCTGCGCGCCAGCTCCCAGCGTCCCGGGCCAGCTGCTGCCACCCTGCCAACCTCTGCCCGCCCCGCCGCCCGGGGCCACTGAGCCCCAAGCCCATGTCGGGCTCGGGAGCACGGGCGCCCTAGTCTCGCTGCCGCCGCCGCCGCCGCCGCTGCGCCGCCGCTGAGGAGGAGGAAGAGGAAGAAGAAGAGGAGGGGGAGGAAGGTAAGACGCGCGCTGCCTTCAGGGGGGCGCGCCCGCAGTCTCAGCCAGACCGGGGTGGGTCAAGGCGGGAGCGTTCCGCCCCGGACCGGCTGGGGGGCGACTGGCGCTTGGGCGCCCCCGGGAGCCGGGGGCAGGGCGGGGGGCGCCGAGCGTCTGGCCGCCCGGAGTTTGGGCGGGCGGGGGAGCGGCCCGCTGCGTGCCCACTGCCCCGGCAAGTCGCCGGCTTGGCGGGCTCGTTTGGCCGCCGCGGGTGCGGGGTGAGGAGTCGAGCGCAGGGGAGTGCAGCGCGTTCATTATGGAGCCTTTGTGTGCGCGCCGGGGCTGTGGGCACAGTTGGGAGACCTGGCGAGACGCGGGGCCTGGCTGCTGGGAGGCGGCCACTTCGCCGGGGCGCCCGGCGAAGCCAGAGCCCAAGGGCTGCCACAAACAGCTGTCTGAAGCATGTGCGTGGTTCCCGGGGCCATGTTCACAAGCGGACACGGACGCGCACACAAACGCACACACAGCCGCACCACAAACCCGGCGCTCAGCCACACAGCCCCATGCAAAGACGACACACACACACACACACACACACACACACACACACACACACACACACACACACACAGAGCTTCACTTGCCCCCTACCACTAAGATGCTGATAAAGCTCAAACACATATACAGAGACTTGCACCTCCCCCCAGCGCTGCTAAAACATGCACGCGCACACACATACACACTCCTCTACTCCCCAGCCTAGTGCTTTGTAGCTTGGAGAGTGTGTATGTGAGTGTGTGTGTGTGTTTTTTCTCAGAATGGTCCTGAGAAACTACATGACAACTGCACATTACTGCAGATCCATTACCTGCTGCTTCCCCCCACACACATCCAACAAACCCCCACCACCACAACACGCAGCCACTGTAGACACTCCACCAGAGCCCTTAAGAACCCCATTCTGGCAAAAAGCGTGCCCAACTCTGGTAGTCATACCCTCCACATTCGATCTCCTGGGTTTCCTGCACACACACACCACACCCCCATACACACACACTGAAACCACTGCAGGGGCAAATGTTTGACACCTTCCCCCAGAAGCAGGTGGCACATCCACCCTTGAAGCTGCAACTAAAGATCCCTTGCACAGCAAACGCTGAATTCTGCTAGACCTGCCCCCTCCCCTTGGCATCTTCATCCACCTGCAAAACCCTGGAGTCCACCAGGTGGTCTTAGCATCCTGCAGCTCTTACGGAGGGCGGGGCAGTCTCTGGACTCCTGCCTTTGGAGAAACTGCTACAAGAGCAAGGCTCCTTTGGGGGCGCCCTTCTCGGAGTGGAGGGTGGGGGACTCTGCTGACTCAGAGCGAAGCACCAAGTGAGTTTTCCCTGCTGGAGACCGGTGTAAATGGCCAGTTCACCTGGGCCTTGAGGGCCCAGGATAGTATGGCAGTTCAGCCACAGGGACCCTCAGCTGGGAGGCCCTGCTCTTCCCTCCCCTTCCCTGCCCATCAAGCTCACTGCAGGAGAAGCAGTTGGAACCCAGCTGCCAGCTTCTTAGGAGCTAAGAGAGGCTTCTCCGGAAGCCTTTGCTGTTTCCACTGAGCAAAGGGATCTTTCTCTACCCGAGGAGACCTCAACAAGACTTGGCCGTGCCCAAGCAGACATGCCGGCGTCTACCCATTTTCACGGCTTTTTTTTTTTTTTCATGTGAGAGGACTTATTCAACCTTAGCAGCTTGTCATGAGGGTACCTCTGAGGTGAAACAAGACATAATGTGTGTGTGAATGGGGGAAACAAGGTTGAGGGGAGCAAGGACTAGTGGATTTAACTGATTTAAGTAGAGATGCTGAGTTAGAATATAGACCTTGGTAAAATCGTGACAGCAATGGCTTCGACGTCAGAGTCCCTTTCCTGCTCCTGCCCCTCCCATTGGCTGCTCAGAGCCCCTGTGGGTCCTCTCCCCACCCTTAGATTATTTAGGCAGGGCTTTGCTCCCTGCTCAGGCAAATTTGATGACAGAATCCCTGCCAGGCCAAGGTGTTAATAGCTGATAGAGGTTTACTGCTTACACCTCACAGGTAACATTTGCATTTTTAAAGGAGACAGAGGAGTGACCCTGTTGGTGGGGCTTTCAGGTACCTATGGCAGGACCCAGGCAAGAACAGTTTGTAGACAGCATCATCTGTCTACCGTCTGTGCCAAGGCCAGAGTTATTCGTGATGTGTGTGTGGGAGTGAGGGTATCAGAAGGTGGGATATAATTGTGGAGGGTTTTGAGGCCCACCCACAAAAAGATTTCAATTGACTTGAGAGGCAACTGGGAGCCATTGCTGGATTCTGAGAAAGGAGGGAATAAGATCAAAGCAGGAGAGAAACACTCATCGCTGCGTGTAGAATCTTCCCTCTCTCTCGCTGGTACCCACCACCACAGCTGCCTTGCAGTTGTGTGGGCTGAAGGCCACCAGGGAGAAGAGGCTGGCCAGGGGAGGGTGGCAGCTTCCCCAGGCTTGTGGCCCTGATGGTTTCCCAGATATGTTAGGCATTCTGCGAGTGGCCAGACTATTGGCCTGAAGCCAGTAAGTGCCCCTTCCAACATAAGCTAGTGATGCTGTTGGTGCTGTGGCTCTTTGGATAGGGCAACAGAGCCTCTATTGTACTGGAGGAGAGGTCTGGGGACTCCTATGAGGTAGGTGACCCCTCAGTCTTGTAAGTGGTGCAGTCTGAGGGTCTTGAGAAGTGAGCTGTGTGGTCCACCTGGGGGATTTTGTGACCAACGACATCCTCTGGGAGCAGTAGTAGATTGAAAAAGCACACCAAGAAAGCCCTGGGATTGCTGATGACAGCAGCAAGCTGGGAAAGGCACTGGAGGTGGAGATGGGGATGCATACAGGGGAGTCTCGGGGTGGGATGGATAGAGGAGAAAAATTGCCCCACCGCAGTAATCCTTCATTCAGCCCTTGGAGGGAGCATGGGTGGATGCAGGACAATGGAAGCACTCTGTACCCACCTGCCCCTACTATGCATAAATGATTGAGCTGCATGGCCAATGCCTGATAAGGCACTTGGAGGGGCAGCACCAATCCAACAGAGGGAAGATCCCTGTTTGTGTGATACCTCCATGCTAAGTGAAGCCATAAGAAGACACACATAGATACATGCAAACGTATCACACACAAGACACACACCCTCAGGCACACCCCCACACCCCAACACATACCTGGGGCAAATTGTGGGAAGTGAGGCTCATGCAGACAAGCTTGGTTTTGGGGGGTTCATGCCTTCACATATAGGCCCTAGCAACCATTGCTAGGGGGACTGAGATTGATACCTATTGATCTAGATGAAGACCCTTAGCTTCGACAGGTCCCCTGGAAGGAAGCATACCCAAGTCAGCTTCAGTTTGTGGGCCAGCCTTAAGGCCATTAGCATTCCCAGCAGAAAACTCTGTTCTGGCTGTTCTCTCAAGGACTTCTGTTTTCCTTTGTATCATAAATTCAGAAACAAAAACATCCTCTTGCATTATCAGCAGCCAAAATGAAGGACTCTCAAAATGGGCTGGACCTTATCATCTGCTGAGAAATCCCTGGGGCTAGGGGCAAAGGGGTAGGATAGGGAGCAAATCCGGAGAAGCATGCCATTTTCCCTCCTTTCTTCCCCTCAGCTGAGCCACTAAAGGCAAGGACAGTGATCTTGGAGTTCTGTATTATTTCCCACCCATGACAGGCAGCACCCCCTTTTCTGAGACCTGAACAACAGAAAATTAACAGCCTGTGGCACACCAGCGCCCAATCCCTGGTAGCCAGAAAATGAGCCTGGAAATGGGAATATGTGTGTAACGTGGGGCGGGGGAAGGAAAGAGAGGGAAAGAGGTGCTACCTTGTATCTGTAGGAGCAGGTGTGCCTGTTTGTGTGTGTTTGTGTTAAGGAACGTGAGAATGACCAAGTGTGTGCACTCTCGCAGCTTTCTCAGCATGCATGCCATAGCCAATGTTTTTGCTCTGAGCCTCAACCTCACTTTGCCATTAGCCACAGGACTAGCCACACTCAGGTTTTGAAAGAGCTCTCTGCTTGATTCTACTTCTGGGTCTCCTTCCAGCCAAGTGACCCCTCCTTTTTTCTCTTTTATTGCTAGTTCTTCCTATCCCTCAAATCTGGGTGTTCTCCAGCTCCTCTTGCTTTCCACTTTCTTTATTGACAAGGACACACAGCCATGCCTGATTCAGTCCTATATTTCCAGCTGCTTGCTAAACATTTTCCCTTGGATACCTTACTGTCAGACTCAGTACTCAGAAACTCATCTCATTATTTCTCAGAGATGACTCCCTCTTCTCACCTTTCTTTTACCATAAGCTTCTAGTCTCCCACACTATAAACCTCAAAGCCATCACTGACTCTTCCCCTATACCCCAGTCCACCCTGTCTCCTGTCACCACCTGATGCCCACACTGCACTAGTCTCTTTCCTTTCCAGTCCATAATACACACAACTGGCAGATTAATGTTGTAGAATAGCCTTTATTCATAATGCTTCTGATCATCATCCTTGCAGAGTGATACCTGATTGCCTGTGGGATAAATTTCAGCCTCCTTAGCATGGCATTCAAGGCTCTCCTTGTGTGGACCTAACCCTGTATATTCTTCCAATCCTATTTTTCTCACTTGCTTCACATCATTGATTCTCAAATTTTAATGTGCCTTAAAATTGATTGAGGGAACTTATTATAATGCAGATACCAGGGTCCCACCTCCTGAGTTTCTGATTCAGTAGGTCTGGAAGCTGGAGTCCGGGAATATGCGTTTTAACAAGCTCCCCAAGTGATTTTGATATGCTTGGTCTACTTGTGAAACAAAACCCTGCATGGATCCTTCTAATCCAGCCAAGTTTCTTACCCTAGGATCTCCTAAACATGCCTTGTATATTTTTTTGCCTCTATGTTTTTGTTCATTCCACTTCACTCACTGGGAATGCCCTTTCCTCTCTGCCTATGCTTCTCTCCTTTTCAATACCACTATACCTATCCTTCAGCTCTACGTTCAAATTCACCTCCTCTGTGAAATCTTCACTGTTCATTTTAGACTAAAGTGATCTCTCTCTCCCCTGAACTCCTCTGTCTCTAAAATACATTTGGGACTGGGTAAGGTGGCCCACGCCTGTAATCCTAACACTTTGGGAGGATGGCTTGAGCCCAGGAGTTCGAAACCAGCCTTTGCAACATAACAAGACCCTGTTTCTACAAAAAACTAAAACATTACTCAGGTATGGTGGTGCCTACTTGCTGTCTCAACTCCTCGAGACTACAGGGAGGCTGAGGTGAGAGGATGGCTTGAACATGGGAGGTCGAGACTGCAGTGAGCTGTGGTCGCACCAATGCAGTCCAGCCTGGGTGACAGAGTGAGACCCTGTCTCTAAATAAATAAATAAATAAAAATACATTTGGCAAGTACATCATTTCTTTTATTTTTTAATCCCTATAGCATATGTACCTTATACATAGTAGGTGTTCAATAGGCATATGTTGAGTTGGACCGAATACTTGTTGATTCATATTAGACAAAGATTCTATCACATCTCCCCCTGTACGTTAGCTCACAAAACATATTGAGCACCAGTTATGTGCAAGGCACTGTGCTAGTTGCTGTGGATAATACAAAAGATGAGGGAGGCTTCCTGTCCTTCTCCTTCTTGGTCATCTTTGAATTTACAGTGCCTAGTGCATAGAAGAGGTAGGTACTTAATAAATATTTGTTGACTGAACAAATGAATGAGTTCATGAATAAGTGAAGGGATGAAGTTCAGACAGGAAAAGACTTGAGCAAGGATGTAGGGTGACTGCATCATAGAGAAATAGGGCAGGAATGGAAGGTAAATCTAGGAGGATAGAGTGGGTATAGTGGATGACTGTTATTATTATTATAGACAGGGTCTCACTCTGTTGCCCAGATGAGTGCAGTGGCATGATCATAGCTCTCTGTAGCCTCAAACTCCTGGACTCAAGTGATCCTCCCACCTTAGCCTCTTGAGTATCTGGGGCTATAGGCATATGCCACTATGACAGCTAAGTTTTAGTTTTTTGTAGAGACAGGGTGTTGTTGTGTTGCCTAGGCTGGTTCCAACTCCTGGGCTGAAGCAATCCTCCTGCCTCAGCCTCTCGAAGCACTGGGATGACAGGCATGATCCACTGCACCCAGCCTGTCTTTATGTTTTCTTATCAATATTTTCAACCTCAACAAAATAGAGAAAATAGTATAGTAACCCCCACACACTCATTATCCACATTAACTAATTTAACTAATTATCAGGACTTAGCCATATTTGCTTCACCTATCAGGCCAAACATCCAGCATGTCATTTTATTCCTAATATTTCTCTGTGCGTCTCTTAAAAAAGAACATTTTTAAACATAACTACAGAACTGCTAATACATCTAATAAAAGTAACAATAATGCCTTTGTGTTATCCGTTTCCCTGTCCATAATCAAATGTCATCAATTGTCTCAAAACATGTTTTAGAGTTGGCTTGTTTGACTGACGTTCCAAAACAGTTTCACACATAACATTTGGTTATGTCTCTAAAGGCCCTTTCAACATCCCTCTCTCTTTGCCCTGTCATAGAAATCAGGTAGTTTGTTCTCCACAATTCCCACATTCTGGTTTGTCCTCTTATTGTCAGTTAGCTTATTCACCTATCCCCTATATTTCCTATAAATGGAAGTTAGCTCTGGGCTTGATTAGGTTCAAACTCATTTTTCTTTTTTTTCTTCTTTTTTCTCCACTTTGGCATGATGATTAAAAGATCATTCTGGAGGCAGGAAGACCAGTTAGCAGGTTGTTGCCATAGCTGTTTGGGGATAGAAAGATGGGTGAATGGATTTGGAGGTAGAGGAAGCCTGATTTACCTACCAGTTGGATGAGTGGGGTGAGAAAGCATGAAGAGGTCAAAGATGATTGTAAGACTTTGAGCCTGCATAACTGAGAGGGTACCAATGCCATCCTATGTGAAGGATGAGTTTTTAATGAGAGCAGCAGAAATCATGGTTAGATTAAAGGAGGGACTTTCTCACAGTAGGAGGCCATCTGTTCTGGTTTTTTCCAGATAATACTATCTTTCCCAGAAAAAAAATTTTGATTAGTGATATAGCTAAAAATTTGAAAATGTTTGGAAAACATTTGGAAAGGGACTCCTTATTTTTTTGTTAACTGCAAAATAGTTAAATTTTCAGCCTCAGAGCCTTGAGAGGGAGATAGTACATACAACTCTGGATAGAGAGAAGGTAATGCTGATATCTCCCTGGCAGATGAGCCTACTGTCCCATGTCATCATGGGTTTCTGAGTCATCAGGCTTGGGTAAAGGAGTGGAGGATGCCAGAACCTGGGATTTCTGTAGACACAGCCAATGAGCATAGCTCAAGACCCATGCCCTTCCTTGATATTCCCTGAAGTCTCTATCCCACACCCACTCTTCCACCCAATATGGAGGCTGTGTGGACCCTCAGTAAACCATGGCAACAGTGTTTTTGCCAAGGTCAAAAATTGCCGAGGAGCCCTGAGATAGTCACTGGACTCTGACAAAGCCCCAAGATTATTTCAACACCTCAGTAGGAACTTGCTTAAGCCGTTGAATCGGATTAGGTGAGAACTACTCTCAGCTCCATCCCATCATATCCTCATTCATAAACCCTTTTCTCTCTCTTGCTTCCCCTAGCTCATCTTTCTTCTTGCTTTTTCTTCTGCTCCCCCATCCCTGCTCTGTCTCTTCCAGCATACGTTTATTCTCTCAAGTTAATCAAACACTGGCCCCTGCAGCCCATTGTGTCTCACATTGATCACATAAGCAGTGTTATTGATTGCCCAGAAAACCTTAGGAAGTGGGAGTGCTCTGAAAGCTAGGATCTGGCAGCTGATTGTTGCCTATGTCTCACTGGGCAGCCTCAGCTCCTCTGCTTTCTAGAACATCTTTTGAGAAAGGTGAGGGAATAAACAGGGGAGATCCTCAGAGGGCTTCACTTATCTCATCCTTCCTTCCTACTGGAGTTAAGGCATGGGAACAGGAGTCTATTGGACACTCTGGGATCTAGCCCTGTACTAACGTTGTGGTGAGAAGGGGAAAGCAAAGGCCTTGCTCTTTAGAAATTCATAATTTAACAGAAAAATAACACTCATTCATATGAAATAACTAAGAATAATACAAAATGGAAAACAATTACAAGCCACATTTTTTTTTTCTCTAAACAGTAAGCACTGCAGGGGTTCACGGCACAGAGAGAATGAGAGTGCAGGCTGGAACGAGGGGAGAAGGCTTCCCAAAAGAGGTTGAACCTGCATTATGTCTTGAATAACATGTGAGATTGAGACTGTGGACTAGAAAAAGAGCAGGCTTCTGACGGGGAGGCACAGAATAGAGAAAAGGCTGGAAGTGGAAATGGTCAGAAAGAACTCTGACTAGAGGAGAGGGTGTATATGCGGACACAGTAGAGAAAAAAAAAGATTGGCTGGGTATGGGATGCTCAGATTTGAAGGGCCTTTGATGTCAGAAGGAGGAGTTTGGAGTTGGAGAAACCTTGGGGGCTGTTGGACAATTATGCATAGTGGTTTACAGTGATAGTTAGCTATGCAATCGGAAGCAGAATTGATTGGAATAAGGAGACACTTGAGACCAGCCTGTAATATACTACGGCAATCTAAGTGAAAGGTGATGAGGGTGGTAGCAGTGGGCATAGAGAGGAGGATCAAATCCAAAAGGCTTCCAAGGCATCAGCATGGCTGATGAACAACCAAGTCGTTTTTCTTGGCTTATTTTTGTCTCACTCGTTTTTCTTCTTAGCCTCAATACTTACACTTTCTTTGTCTCATGCCCTCAGGACCTTAAGGTGGCAGAGTTTCTGGAGTTAAAATGACATTGGACATTGTAATCAGTTACCATTCGAAGTAAAGTAGATGTGCACAGTGGCCTTCAGCCATGACCTGAAAGAGTGAGCAATGAGGAATCTGGCTGCAGAATGCAGTTGAAATGATAGCCAAGCTGGGATGCTCCCCCATCAGGGAGGCTAGAGGCAGGTAATGCCTGTGTCTGGTCTGCTTCAAGCCCCCCAAGGCTTCTGAGAGCTGCTGAGAGTGAGGAGACATCTTTCAACTTCCCTGGTAGAATCAGTTTGAAAACTCTTCTGAGCACTTGGGAATCATCTCAGTGGAGGTCACACCTGTGCTAGAGTATGGCAAGAGCTACCACAGCACTTTGATGCCAGCTGGAGCCCTGTTGTTGCAGCTGGTATGAGGAAGCAAAGTGAGGAGTCCACAGGTAGGTGGGAGAGTTATGGCTGGGGCCTCTGCCTGTTCACTTGCCTCCCCCACCAACCTTCCCCTCCTCATCCAACCCACTGAACGTTAGCCCTGGCCAGATGTCTGGGCCAAGTTTGCCAGCCCTTGATTGGAGGGAAATAGAGAACTGCAGATAAATGGATGTTTGTGAGATTTTAGCATCCTTTTGCTGGTTCT
This sequence comes from Cheracebus regulus, assembly GCA_963574635.1. Classification (NCBI taxonomy): domain Eukaryota; kingdom Metazoa; phylum Chordata; class Mammalia; order Primates; family Pitheciidae; genus Cheracebus; species Cheracebus regulus. Next base: position 28,906 of record CAUYQU010024985.1, read on the forward strand.
TCTTGTGGGAGCGTATGATGCCTTGTAAAGATGAATGAGTACAGTAGTTCTGCTCAGGCTGTGGGCTCCTAACTGCCAAGGGAGCTCTGCTCCAAGGGCAGGACCACCCAATCAAACAGGCCTCTCCTTACTTCTGATCCAAACCCACTGGAAAACCAGAGGAACAGATGGGTAGACTGGTGGATGAACACACGTATGTGTGCGTGCGTGCGCATGCAAGTGCACGCACACACACACACACACACACACACACACACACTGCATAGTCTGTCAACCAGCAACTTCCAGAACTTGTCTGCTAAAGATTGCTGTTTTGATTTCTGTAGTCTTCTGGTTGTGGATTTGAGGTAGGGGTGATGTTTGGTGGCTAAGAAGTGGGCAAGTCTCCAGAGTGGAAAATGCTTATGCAGGTGAAGGATTGAGAAGAGAGAATGCAAGTCACTGACTGGGGTAGTTTTTATATTTACTACCCTTATCATGGAAAAGCCCATTGAAGGCAGAAAGAAAATGGCATGGTGGCAACAAATGGCTTAGGAGTCAACCAGGTGTCAAGATCTGTCAGTTTGGAGATTCTGCTACAATCTGCACTCACTATTTCTCTCCTAAGTTTTGTCGTTGGTTTATACATCTTTTCCTTCAGTAACTGTTCTCTTTATCATCACACTTCTAACCCACCCAAGTTGGTTTCAGATGCTTTTCCAGTTGCCACGGGGAGAAACTGAAGTACCCAAAGGATTTTTTTTTGAAACAGGGTCTTGCTCTCTTGCCTAGGCTGGAGTGTGGTGGCACCACCATGACTCACTGCAACCTCTGCCTCCTGGGCTCATGTAATCCTCCCACCTCAGCCTCCCAAGTAGCTGGCACTACAGGTGCGTGCCACCATACCCAGCTAATTTTGTTTATTTTTGGTAGATATGAACTCTCACTATGTTGCCCAGGCTGGTCTTGAACTTCGGAGCTCAAGTGATCCTCCTACCTGAGCCTCCCAAAGTGCTGGGATTATAGGCATGAGCTACGGTGCCCAGCCCCCAAAGGCTGTTTTAAATAAATCTCCCTCCAATCCTGTATCAATATGGCCAGGAATCTGGATCTTGCTTTTGTGGACTGGGGTTCGGAAAACCAACGCATTCACAGGTCTGGTGAGGGTCCTGTGTGTCGCACTGGCTCTGTTGCCACCGTCAGTGAAATTGCAGAGAATGCAGATATGATTAATAAAGTGAGTGTTGTTCCATATTCATTTCCTCACCTACAGTTGAGCTGTAATCTTTGTAATATGTAGAGGAAATCACTCACTGACAGAGAAAAAGGTGGGGGTTCTTTAGACAGACCCACCAGTCTGCTGCTGCCACACAGTATAGTGTCTGTCACCTGCAAAGTCCAAATCAGCATTGGCTGATTTCTTTTCTTCTCCCTACCCCGGGTCTGCTTTCTTTTCTTCTCCCTACCCCGGGCTTTAGAGATTTCCACACTTAGTCTAAATATAGCTTGTCCTGCTTTGGAATTCTAGGTGATTGCTGGAAATGATAAAGTCTGGCCTTTAACCGGAGCTCCAGTTGCATTTCATTATTACCTTTAAGGACATTTTCTCTTTGGAGTTTACCACCATTTTAAATTCATTACATCTAAAAGCAAACTCAGGATCTCCTCTCCAAACTTACCCTCCACACTGTTCCCCAGCTCCTGCCCTCTTCATCTGGCTGTATCTCTGTCTCTATCAATGACACCATCACTCTTTTGATAGCCCAAGGCCTGAGACTTGGAATCAATCACTCCCCACTCGTCAGTCACCACAGTGTCTTGGCAGTTTATCTCTCACATGTGCCTCATGAATCCACCGTCTCTTGACCATTCCCACGGCCACCATCAGAACCCAAGCTCTCATTACCTCATGCCTAGATTACTGCAGCAGCCTCCTAACTGATCTCTCTGCATGCAGCCTCCTAACTGATCTCTCTGCATGCAGCCTCCCCATCAGCACTAAGTGATCCTTCAACGCTGCTGCCAGAGGAATCTCCTTAAAACATTTTTTATCATGTCATTCCTTGCTCAAGAGCCTATAATAGCGCCTTTTTGCTTACTATGTCAAATAGAAGCTCCTCTCCCTGGTATTTGAGGTCTGCAGATACCCACAACAGCTGGGATTCACTATACTTTTAGATAGATAGATAGATAGATAATAGATAGATACAGATGTGTGTGTATATGTGTGTGTATGTATATGTGTATCCCACTGGCCCACTTCTTCCCAACCCCCGGACTCCCCTAGCCTCCTTAGTCTTCCTGTCCACTGTGCCCCATTTGGTGCTTACTCTTGTCCCTTCTGTCATTTTTTTTTTGCTCTTCCCCCAGCCTGCAGTGGCCCCCTTTGCTCCGTCTCTGCAAATCCTTCCATTGTATCCTCTAACCAACAAGCTCCAGTCCAGCCTCTGCTATAAAGACTTCCTGATTATTCTAGCTCTCCTTGGCTGCCCCCGTTTTTTAAATTATAATTTTCCCTTATCATAAAAGTAATGTCTATGCATAGTAGAAAACTTTGAGAATACAGAAAAATATAGAGGACCAGAAGGCACCTACAATTCCACCTCTTACTTTTTGAAATCTGTAGGTTTTCCACCACAATTCAGCACTTGATCCCACCATCTCATATTTCAATTTTCCTTTCTCCCCAGCTAGAGAGTAAACCCTTCAGGGGCTTCTTTCATCAAGGTATCCTCCAGGACAGAGCCGGACACACATTGCAGGGGCTCAACAAACACTAATTAGTAGAGGATGGGCAGAAGAACTGTACATCATCAGGCTGTATCCTCCCCCACCCTCCACCATGGCCTAGGGTACAGGGGTGCATGTGTCAGCATCAGGGCTTGGGGCTTCATGCCCCACACAGCCAATGGCTCCGTAACTTCCTCTTCCAGGTGAGGAATGGTGTACCTGGAGAGAAGGGAATGCACATCAAGAGAGGGCTGAAAGCTTAGGGTGCAAAATGTCCTGGAATTCTGCTGCTTCTGATAATACAATCCCCTTGCCATACTGCATTTTTACTCCTTTAGGAAACCCGTAGCTTTGAAGCTGGAAACTTCAATTCATCCTGGTGGCCAGAATGAGCTTTTCCTAATATTTTGAAATTAACTGGCAGAAATCCAAAGTTGCCCCCTTTACCCATCATATTAAAGGGAAATGTTTTATCTGGGCCTTTGCAGACCACCTACCAATTCATTTGCCTTCCCTGTTTTGTCTCACTATTAAGTATTTCTCCGGATTTCACCAACTAATTCCTTCACTTTGGCCAAGGCAGCCAGTGTGCCATCTCCTCAAAAACTGAATTTTGGAGTTATTTGCTATCTGCCACCACCCCTGCAACCTCAGCTCCAGGCCCGGCTCAGTGTAGTCCTTCTTCCATAAATACTGTCCCTATTTTTCACCACCACTGAGGTTTGGGACCCCCAGCAACATGATCTGCCATTGACTTCATACTCAGTGTGCGATCTTCTGGGTGCCTGTGTAATTATTTTGTTTTAAAATATTAATATGCACTTGCTATTATATGATTACATCAAAGTGTTCCCCAGCTATTTCCCATCTGACTTTTATAAAAAGCATCCGGCAGAGTGTGTATTCTGGAGTCGGCCTTACCATTTAGTGTATTTCATATTTGAATACACATTTTTAACATCTCTGAAACTGAAATATTTCTTGTACTACATGGTTCATTGTAGTTTAATTGGCAGCATTTCTTCTTTCTTAGGGAAATGTGAGAAAATGTTGCCCCTTACAGTTGATTTCATCTTAGAGTCAATGAAATGCAGTACTAAGTTACTTAACCTCTTGAGACCCAGTTCCTTTATCTGCAAAATACCTATGTCAGGAGGCTATTGTTGCGAGAACTCAAAGATAATATTTCTGTAGCACTCAGCACAGGGCTAAGTGCTATACTTCCCACTTTGGTGGAGGCTCAATAAATGTTAGCAATTGTAATCCCCCCACTATATAAACTATAAACCCCACAAGGGCAGGGACATGTTGTTTCCTCTTCTAGCAGATGGTCTGAAGTGAAGGATGGAAAAAGGTTCCCTTTCTAAAAATATCTCCTTACTAGACTGCCAAACAGATGAAATTTCAACATTAATCACTCCTTTGAGTTAAGGCATTATCTCCAGAAGACCTCTGTTAAAATGCAAATATGTCACTTGGGAAAGTAACGCATTAATTCATTAGCATTCTTGATTCCATTAGTGCAGATTAGTTTATCAGATTAACTAGCTGTCACCAAGCAAACCCTGAGAGTCCTAGTATGGGGGATGGTAAAATGTGATGATTTCAGGTGGGAGTGTAGCTAGGGGACTTGGTAGTCCTGAGTTTGGGGCCACCTCTAATCTAATCTTGCCTTTGGGGTTTGTTTGATGGTAAGATTGTGGTTCTGTTCTGTAATAAACTAGAAAGGGTCTCAGTGACATAGAGAGAAACAGGTGGGTGGGAGGAAATGCAAAGCTGGAAGGAAAGTTGGACCTTAGAGATCATCTAATCCACTCTCCCCTTCAACTTTTTAACTCTCATCACCAAGGCATTCACTGCCTCCCAAGGTAGCTCATTCTGTTGTTGAACAACTCTAATTAGCATATTTTTTTGATATCGAGCTGAAAGCAATCTTATACTTCTTTCCTCCTTCCTCTTGGCAGCCCCTTTAAAACATCTGAATATAGCTATCACGTTCCCTCAAGTCTGTCTATCTTTTGACTTTGTTTTATTTAATTTCTTTGACTAAATCTACCCAGTTTGCTCAGTGATTCCTTTTGTGATGTGGTTCCACAGCTGAGCTTCTTATCCTGGAGGTCCTTGAACCTCCTGAAATTTTATGTAGAATGTTGGCTTGTATCTACATGTCTAGAAAATGTTCTAGCCCATTGACCCGATAGAATATTAGTCACTTTCCTTTGGCAACAGTCCAATCTGTAAGGCTGTCTGTTAAGGTCCTTTCCAGAACTAAGCACAGTACTCTTGGAGTACTCTGAGTAGCACAGAGTAGCCAGAGTGCTTTATTAGCTGCCTGATATTGCACAGTTCTCAACTTTGCAGAGTTCTCAATTTAATGGATGAGAACTTCCTGTTCTTAGGTAACTGACACTTCCCAAGATTAGGTCACTTGTTTCAAAAGAACACCTTTGTGCCCACTCCACTCAGTTCACCAGCTTGATGACCATCTTAGCTATTTTAAGGGGAGCTACTAGAGGTCACTTTTGGGGACCTATCTGGTCAAGTCACTTAATAAGCTGGCAGAGGAGCAGTGTGACTGAGTACAGCCCTCAAGTTCTCTCCAGTGCCTCCCATTTTTCTAATTCTGTGCACTATAAAGAAATGATTGGTTCATGTACATATATGGGAGAACCCAGAAAGAGGACCGATGTTCCCAGCTAGCCTTTCTTGAGGCATCATGCCCAGTGGGCTTTAGAGAATGGAATTTGGGGGACTGGTGGTGTCAGTGGAGAACAAAGTCACAAATGCCAAATGATTCAGGAAGGACCAGCTATCGAACATGAGTGTATCAACATGAGAAATAGACATGTCTAGGCTGGACGTGGTGACTCACACCTATAATCCCAGCACTTTGTAAGGCCAAGGCAGGTGGATCACTTTATGTCAGGAGTTTGAGACCAGCCTGGCCAACATGGCAAAATCCCATCTCTACAAAAATACAAAATGTAGCCAGGCATAATGGAGCATGCCTGTAATCACAGCTACTCAGGAAGCTGAGGCAGGAGAATCGCTTGAACCCAGGAAGTGAGATGCAGTGAGCCGAGATTGTGCCACTGCACTCAGCCTGGGTGACAGAGTGAGACTGTGTCGAAAAAAAGAAAAAGAAATAGATATGTCTTGGAATAAGCTCTCCTCTATTCCCTCCATACTAGTCTCCCAGACACAGCACACAAAAAGATAAGTATTAAAGACATTTGGGACTGTATGAGATAGGAGTAGGCCAATTGGTAAGTGACAACCACCTATAATGTGTGGCACAAAACAGCCAGATCACCAGGGTCCTCTGGCCATTTTTATCTCCCCTATGGCCTGGTGGTTCATCCAATCTAACCATCACTGCCTTCCCTGACTGTAAAGTTGCCTGACTTTCCCACCATTACAGACACTCTTTAAGGCTTAAGTAGTAAGGACTGTTATGAAATGCAACTAAGTTATCTGAGGGGGAAATACATCAAATAAAATACTAGCCCTTTAAGCTGCTCTACCCAAAAAAAAAAAAAATCAGCTGCTGGCCAAATAAGTTTGAGAAATGCTGTATACCCACCTCTCTTAGACCTTTGTAATGCATATTAGCATATGAAAGGGTCTGAGAAGTTTTGCAGTAGAGAAACTTGCTAAAAACATAGTTTTGTGGTTTCCAATACTTATTTGACTATAGGTCGCCATCTCCTTCTTTTCCTCCTCAAATACACCTTATTAACAGTCACATAACATCTGTAGAGAACAAAGCTTTCGGCCATGACCCACAATTTCACGCCTTGCTGCACAAATGACTCAGTGTACCCAACGTTCTGCAGAAATGGGACAGGGATAGGTGAATTTTGCTTTGTGGGGAGGTTGTACAAGACTCTTGGGACAGGGAGAAAGCACTGGGAGTCTGGGGGAGGGGACCTCAAAATGGAGATGAGGACCAGACAGGGAATGCTGGAGACCAGCTCTCCCTATCAAATAGTTTTGCCCTTGGCCAGGCCTGATAGATGCTGTGCTCTCGGCTCTGAGCCAACAGTGAGCAGAGTGGAGCAGCTTTGGCCAGGCTAGGACCCTGCAGGGCCGTTTGTGGTCATTGGCTTCTCAGCTGGGGCCTTTCCACTTTCATTCCCTGCCCTGCTGCTCACCACTTCCCTCCCTGGGCCTCTGGGACATTTTCAATTTCTCAGTCTACTAGTTGATCCATTTCTTTTGGGTCATGTTCTTTCCTTTTCCCTTCAGTGGGACGGAGAAGGCCTTTGAGTTTGCTGCTGCCAAAGGGAAGAAGGAGAGGATGGAGTGAGATGAAATTCAAGGAAAATGACATGGCCTTTTCTGCAGTACATGGGGCAAGTCTGTATTTTCTCTGGACCCTCAGAGAAGGAATAGGCCCTTTTGTAGTCACCACTGAGCCTTGGAGCAAGGGATACCATAGATTCCTCTGGAGGCAGAGAAAACTCCCACCTTTAGCCAAGAGAATCTAAGAGGAGTTGACAGTCAGAAAGGCCAGGGGTAGCCTTCTGGGAAACAGAAAGACATGAGGCTCGAGCCCAGCTGATATCTGTTGAAATCAAGTCATGTTAGACGTGTGTGTATGTGTGTGTGTGTGTGCATGTGTGTGCGTCAGAAAGAGAAAGAGAGAGAGAGAGATAGAGAGAGAGAGAGGAAGTATACATGTCTAAAGGTAAATCTGCAAGGTTGAATTTTTCCTGACTGGCTCAGAGGCCTAGGAGACACCTGGATTTTTGCAGGGGTATATCAGGATCACAGAAGTGACTTGTCAGTGGGGAGAAGGAATACATTCTTTGTAGTGTGATAGCCCTGTTGTCATCAACAAAACAAATAAGCCATGGGAAGATGGGGCAGAATTGTTTTTTTCCTTTTAATGTGAAAAGGTGTAAGTGAGTGTGTGTGTGTGTGAGAGAGAGAGAGAGAGTGCAACCGAATGTATGGTGGCCTCTGAGGACTGACCCCAATACCTCCCCCAGCTAACCACATTCACAGTCCATAGGCACAGGCTCACCAAAAGACCTAAGCATAGGACTATAGATAAGTAATCCTCTATTTATAGGGGACTTCCTTTCCCCTCACGCCTTGTGACTACATCACTAAAGGTCTATTTATCACTTATCATTGTTTCTTTTACATGGTACATCATGTCTGGCTGATTTTGCCTAGTTCGAATGCTTCTAATACCAATGACTCAAGATCCTCACTAGGCAGTTTATTCTGCTCCCTAACTGCATTAAGGTTAGAAAATGTGTATTTCCCCCTCTCTCACTAGATTATTTCTATTTTTAGATGTGAAGAGCCCAGGTGCCTCTCTCTCTCTCTCTCTCTCTCCTCTCTTTCCATTTATCCTATCCCGCACCAGGGTCACTGAGGCCTACAGTATTAGTCCACATTTCTACTCGGAGAGAGACTCCTAGAGTTTGCTTTGCAGCCTCAAAATGTCCTCGCCACCTTACAGTTTGGGTACCAAATGCTCCCTCCTGTTCTAAGACCAAGATTTCCTTTTATTCAACATATATTGATGATCTTCAGTTTTTGCCTGTCTGGTAGGCCCTTCTATCTTTCCTTTTTACTTTGTGTCTTCTCCACTACAAAGACTCTTTCCACTACCCAGAAACTGCAGAAAACCTACTAATCTTCTCACTGCTATGCCAGGCTTCTGCAGATCACCCCTTTGGAAAGTTCAAGACTAGAATTTTGTGCAGTCAAAAAGCCTACTCCTACTCTACTTCTCCCCATCCTGGGCATTCTATTAAGGCAGGGTGGTGTGGTTAAATGGATGAAAACATTGAGGCAGGGGAAAGCAACAATTTTACTCCCCAAGTATAATCTCAGGATTTACTAGATGCCATGGAAGACTGAAGACAATAATATAGGCCTTGCCCTTAGGAAACTTGCTCTCTAGCTAGAGAAAAGCACACAAATAAACTTGCAGGTGAAATATTTTTTTCATTCAACCAACAAATATTCATTGAGCACCTCCTATGTGCCAGGCTCTGTTGTAGATGCTGGGGATATAATGGTGAACAGGACAGACAAAAATCCCCGACCTGCTGGAGCACGTGTTTCAGTGGGACACATGTTTAAAAGTGAACAAATAATCACTATTTGTATTGATATGTGCTAGGAAGGAGATAAACAAAGAGCTGTGTTGGGGAGTAACAGGGAGCTACTTCAGCTAGGGTGGTCAGGAAAGGCTTCTTTGAAGAAGTGACATTTGAATTAAGATTTGAATGGTGGCTGGGCGCGGTGACTCATGCCTGTAATCCCAGCACTTTGGGAGGCCAAGGCAGGCGGATCACGAGGTCAAGAGATCGAGACCATCCTGGCCAACATGGTGAAACCCCGTCTCTACTAAAAATACAAAAATTAGTTGGGCGTGGTGGCGTGTGCCTGTAGTCCCAGCTACTCGGGAGGCTGGGGCAGGAGAACTGCTTGAAATCGGGAGGCGGAGGTTGCAGTGAGCCGAGATTGTGCCACTGCACTCCAGCCTGGCACCTGATGACAGGGTGAGACTCTGTCATAAAAAAAAAAAAAAAAGAATTGAATGGCCTGAGAACAGTCTACATTGTGTGCCTCAGACTACAGGTGGCATCAGATTTCAGAAATGAGAAAAATGTGGGCAGGGAAAACTGGGAAAGACTTTCTGGAGGAGATGGGGTTTGACTCAGTCCAGTTCATGAGACAGAGCTTTGGTCACCAGCTCTGTAGCATTGGCCTTACTTTGGCAAAACTGAGAGATATACCTCCACTTGGGTAGAGGATTCATAGTCTTCTTTTTGGAATTTCACACAACCACTATAAGAGAAAGGGTCTTCGACATTTCTTCAGATGATCTGACCATAAAACCCTTTTGTGGGCTGGGCACGGTGGCTCATGCCTCTAATCCCAGCACTTTGGGAGGCCGAGGAGGGCAGACTAGGAGGTCAGGAGATCAAGACCATCATGGCTAACATGGCGAAACCCCGTCTCTACTGAAAATACAAAAAAATTAGCCAGGTTTGGTGGCAGGCGTCTGTAATCTCACCTACTCGGGAGGCTGAGGCAGGAGAATTGCCTGAACCTGGGAGGCAGAGGTTGCAGTGAGCCAAGATTGTGCCACTGCACTCCAACATGGGGGACAGAGAAATACTCCATCTCAAAAAAAAAAAAAAAAAAGAAAAAAGAAAAAAAACTTTTGTATTTCACACCTACTTGTTTCCAATAAACATTGATGATTTTCAGGTGGGACAAAATCAGAATGATGACATATGGGGAAACCAGGGGATTATTGTAGCTACAAGTGGAAGTCATGTGGTGGAGAATAGAGAAAGATATGTAGAGTGGGGCTGCATTATGGTAAGGATCATGAAGAGGACTTTGGACTTGATCCAGTAGACATTGAGAAACTGCTGTAGGTTTTTGAGCAAGGAAGTGTGTATTAGTCCATTTTCATACTGCTGATGAAGACATATCTAAGACTGGACAATTTACAAATGAAAGAGGCTTATTGGACTTACAGTTCCACATGGCCAGGGAAGCCTCACATTCATGGCAGGAGGCAAGGGGGAGCAAGTCACATCTCTCGTGGATGGCAGCAGGCAGAGATGGCTTAAAATGGTTTAAAACCATCAAACCTCGTGAGACTCATTCACTATCATAAGAACAGCACTGGAGAGACCTGCCCCCATGATTCAGTCATCTCCCATGGGCCCCCTCCCACAACACATGGGAATTATGGGAGCTGCATGATGAGATTTGGAAGGGGACACAGAGCCAAACCATATCAAAATGAAAGGAAGAAAAAGTTAGTAAGAAAGGGCTCTGATACCTCTTGGTAACCAGAATCTCTCCTTTTGCCCAATACATGTGGACTTTCCTAGAGTAATATGGTTATGAGCATGGGCTCAAATCCCAGCTCTGCCAGTTACTGACTCTGAACTTGGACAAGTTACTTAACTCCTCTGTGCCTCAGTTTTCTCCTCTTTAGAATGGGGTGGTTATGAAGATTGAATGAGTTAATAATTATGAAGTGGATAGAACAGTGCTTATTTAGTTAGTACTCAATAAACTTTAGCTGTCATTATCCAGAGAAGAAACTTGTCTGAGGAGGGTACAGTTTGGATACTGCCCTTAATTTGTATATTTGAATCAAAGTTTGGTCAGCTGAGGATTCTAAGACACTGTGAACATTGCCTAGGCTTAGGACTCACTGTATGCAAAGTCATTGTGGACACTCTGCCCCAATAATCTTTTCTATTAGTCTTCCACCAGCATCTAAAATCCCCAGTGTTCATTAGTAGCGATCTGAAGATTCAGGTATTTTTAATCAAATTAAGGTCTCCTCTTATCTGGCAGTGAAAAAAAGAAATTGAACATTAGATCAGTATCCATTTTCAACTGGGATAAAGCAGAGCTTTGAAGAAATGGACACTATTGCTATGCAACAAATTATCTCAACATATAGCCAATAAACAATAATAAACATCATCTTACAGTTTCTGTGGATCAAGAATTTGGTTATGACTTAGCTGAATGGTTCTGGCTCAGGATCACCCATGAGGTTGCATTCAAGCTGTGGGTCAAGGTTGTAGTATCTGAAGACTCAACTGGGGCTGATGGATGTGCCTCCAAACTCGCTCATGTGGTTGTTAGCAGGCTTTGTTTCCTCACAGGCTATTGGACTGAGGGTTTCTGTTCCTTATGCCATGTGGGCCTCTCTATTAGGCTGTTTCTCACAACATGGCAGCTTGCTTTCTCTGAAATGATTGATGAGGCAGAGAAAGTGCACACCTAGGCCAGCCTATGGCAGAAGCCACAGTCTTTTTATAACCTTGTCTTGGAAGTTATATCCCATCACTTCTGCCATATTCTATTCACTAGAAGTGAGTTACTAGGTTCAGCCCATGCTCAGGGGAGGGGATACACAAGGGTGGGAACATCAGGAGGTTGGGATTATTTGGCAACATTTTACAGGCTGGCTATCACAGATGGACAAGTTTTGATGGTAGGAGGTAAAAGAAAAGGCCCTAGTGAAATGAAAAATTGGAATCCCCTGGCTAATTGGAAGCCAGCATAAATAATTACTGGACTTAGTGGTAGCCAAAAATTTGGGGTACCTAAAGAGCAAAGAGAGGAACCAAAGGATGGGTGGTGGTACCTGGAAGGTATTTGACCCACACCTAGGGTTGCCAACATACTGGGACCCTCCTTAGATCCAAGCTCAAATTTGTTGTGCAGAGTATCATCTGCCCTTGCTCAGAAAGCCCAGCCCTATGGGTGTGGCCAGGAAAAAAGGAGGAGGCTAGTCTAGGATGAGGCACAGGAAGCTCAGTGGCAGCAGAAGCTGGAGAGGGGAATGCAGGTTCAGCAATTGCATTTGTTTGCAGTTGGGAAAGTTGTTAATTTTAGCTTCACACAAGGGGCTGAAGCAGGAGGGTTTGTCATTTCTGCTGAGCTAGCTCTTGGCTGCCTCCCACAGGCCACTGCCGCAGTCTTAGCTCCAAGCAGCTCTTCATTTCTTCCTTCCTTCTTCCCTTCCTTCCTTCCTTCCTTCCTTCCTTCTTTCCTTCCTTCCTTCCTTCCATCCTTCCTTCCTCCTTCCTTTCTCCCTCTCTCTCTCTTTTCTTTAAAAAAAAAAACGGTATGCATGTGCAGAACATGCAGGTTTGTTACAAGGTATATGTGTGCCATGGCGGTTTTCTGTGCCTATTGACCTATCTTCTAAGTTCCCACCCCTCACTCTCCCAACAGGCCCTGGTGTGTGTTGTTTCCCTCTCTGTGTCCATGTGTTCTCAATGTTCAACTCTCACTTATCAGTGAGAACATGTGATGTTTGGTTTTCCATTCCTGTGTTACTTTGCTGAGGATGATGGCTTCTAGCTTCACCCATGTCCCTGCAAAGGTCATGATCTCATTCCTTTTTATGGCTGCATAGTATTCTATGGTGCATATATGCCACATCTTCTTTCAGCAGTCTATCATTGATGGGCATTTGGGTTGCTTCCGTGTCTTTGCTATTGTAAATAGTGCTGTAATAAACATACGTGTGCATGTATCTTTATAATAGAATGAGTTATAATCCTTTGGGTATATACCCAGTAACGGGATTGCTGAGTCAAATGGTGTTTCTGGTTCTAGATCCTTGAAGAATCTCCATACTCTCTTCCACAATGGTTGAAATGGTTGAACTAATTTACACTCCCACCAACAGTGTAAAAGTATTCCTATTTCTCCACAGCCTCGACAGCATCTATTGTTTCCTGACTTTTTAATAATCGCCATTCTGACTGGCATGAGATGGCATCTCATTATGGTTTTGATTTGCATTTCTCTGATTATCAGTGATGTTGAGATTTTATTCATATGTTTCTTGACCACGTAAATTTCTTCCTTTGAAAAGTGTCTGTTCATATTCTTTTCCCACTTTTTGAAGGAGTTGTTTGTTTATTTCTTGCAAAAATGTTTGAATTCCTTGTAAATTCTGGATATTAGATCTTTGTTAGATGGGTAGATCGCAAAAATTTTCTCCCATTCTGTAGGTTGCCTGTTCACTCTGATGATAGTTTCTTTTGCTGTGCAGATGCTCTTTAGTTTAATTAGATCCCATTTGTCAATTTTGGCTTTTTTTGCAATTGCTTTTGGCATTTTGTCATGAAATCTTTGCCCATGCCTATGCCCTGAATGGTATTGCCTAGGTTTTCTTCTAGGGTTTTTATGGTTTTGGATTTTACATTTAAGTCTTTAATCCATCTTGAGTTAATTTTGCATGAAGGCCAAGATGGCCAAGTAGAAGCAGCAGCGTTTGGAGGTGTCCATTAAAAAATAAATAAATAAATAACAAGCGTGTGAATCCTTCACCAGCAACCAAGTTATCCAGGTTCTCTCATCCAAGCCAGTTAAAGTAATGAAAGGTGCACGGGCTCCCTTGGACCTGTTGGGTCTGAGGCGCTGGGTGAGGGGCCCAGCCAGTTCCAGGCAAAACAGTGCACTAGGCCAGCAGCAGCCTGCTGCCATCTCCTTTTTTCTTTTATTACTCCTGTGTTCCCATCTTAGATTTACCACTTGCTGATTTTGTGACCTAGGGTAAGTCACTTTATTTCTCAGCTCCTCCATTTCCTCCTCTGCAAAGTGGAGAAGAATAGTCTCTAGCTTACAGAAGTGGTATGAGGAATCAGTGAGCTCATGTAGGTAAAGCACCAATAAATGGTAGCTGCTGTTACTTAATTTACCCAACTCTGACTCAGGGCACCCAGCTCAAAAGGGGGAGGTCTCTCCTGGAACAGGACTCCTTACCCAAGCCAATCAAAAACACTTTCTGAGTTTAAGTGACTTCTTTTGCAGAGAACTTAACATGAGTAAGGCACTCTAATGATTTCCAGTTTATATAAAAAGAAACTGGCTCAGAGACTTGCTCAGGGGCACACAGCTAATAAGTGGCAGAGTTGGGACCTTAACTCAGATCTGTTATGGTCCCAAATCTGGCCTTTCTCTCTTTTTTTACTGAAAGTATTTGATTGACACCTCTATGTGAGAGATATGAGCTCCTCCAGAGGTGAGACAAAGTTACAGTGAATTCTAGGCCCTGGACCCAGAGAAGGTGGAAACCTTTCAGTTGGCGGCCACAATATCCTGGATGCACTTGTAGTTGCAGACTTTTCTGTAGATGCCAGGTTTGCCTTTGTGGGCACAAAATCTTGCCTTTTTCTATCCTACCTCACATGTTGTTTGGCCTTGAACATGATTTCAGGATGTGATAGGGTAGATATCTGTGCCAGAGTTTGCCTACCAAGGTAGAAAGCTTTAGGTCGAGATCATAGGACCTTTTGGAGCCCCACAAACTTGACTTTACAGAGAAATTTCTACTTCACTTCCACATGGCAGAGCCAGCAGTAGAGGTTCTAATTAGTGTAATGACACTGTTTTGCTCTCACCCCCAACATACACACAGTTTTCTCCCAAATGGCCAATTTCCTTTTCAACACATTTCTGAGTCCAAGAAACAGGGATGCAGGTATGGGTGTACATATTTGAGGGCCTGTTCAAAATGCTAAGCTCAGGGCTGGGCATGGTGGCTCACATCTATAATCCCAGCACTTTGGGAGGCCGAGGTGTTTGGATCACCTGAGATCAGGAGTTTGAGACCAGCCTGGCCAACATAGCAAAACCCTATCTCTACTAAAAATACAAAAAAATTAGCCAGGCATGGTGGTGGGCACCTATAATCCCAGCTACTCAGGAGGCTGAGGCAGGAGAATTGCTTGAATCCGCGAGGTGGAGGTTACAGTGAGCCGAGATCACGCCATTGCACTCCAGCCTGAGCGACAGAACAGGACTCTTTCTCAAAATAAAACAAAACAAAACAAAATTGCTAAGCTCCAAGTATACAGTCTTCCTCCCAGAGATGCAGGTATCCTTTCCCTGTTACCACGGGAACCTCAGCAGCAGGAGGAGGGCATCTGGGCTGGCCACAACTTGCCCTAGCTGTTCAGCTTAGGGCAGCCTCTCCTTTATTTAGAATAGCTGCAGAGAAGGAAGAGCTTGAAACCCTTGGAGCTTGAGGCAAGGAATTCAGAATAGAGAAGATTCCAGAATTGAGGCTTGATCTGGAGAGAGGGAGGCTAGGTGAAGAATATGTATGCCTGAGAGCTGGAAAGAGAATAAAGAAGAGAAAGCACAAGGATTAAGAGATAGGAAAAGAGGAAATCAAGGAAGAGAGGAGTTTGAGATATGAAGGAATGAGTAAAAGATAAAGAGGGCAGCTCAAACAGCAAAATGTAGAGAAATAGTGGGTGACTTCCAGAATTGTCATATAGGAAGAAATTGGGGACAAACATCTCATTTGTAGGGGGCTTGTCTGAAAACTCCCTTTGCCACATGGTTTTTACATAGGTTGCATATTCATTGGAAATAACTTGAGTGGGGGCGAATGACAGGTGATGCTAGGGATTAATGGGGGAAGGCTGATTCCTCTCCAAGCCACCCCTTGCTCCTACTGCCACTTAGGAACAACATTTGCAAAGTGCCTACTCTGTTCTGGAAAATATGAGTTTGAAGAAAATGAAACAGCAGAAAATACATGGTGAGGGGGAAGCAAAAGGCTCAAAGGCTGCAACAGATTAAATTGCCCTGGCAGGGCTGGCGATGGGGATTTTGTGCATCACAAATGGACTAAATGAAGGTCTGGTATGGGAGACTACAAGAAGAGAATAGGTGTATATTTCGGAATCTTATTTTAGAGAACTATCAGGCCTACCTCCAACAGGGGGACTAGTTCTGAATTTAGAGTAGAGAACACCAAATGTGTCTGAATATGAGTATGTGTGTGTGTGTGTTCATAGAGAGAAAAATTTCCTCTCCTGGAACATAGATGCATTACACACCTATGGATAACACATATAAGTATGTGTGTATGAGAGAGATTTTGCTCGCTCTCTCTGTTGTCCAGGTGTCAGTAGGTCTTCATTTGGCTGGTGAAAGCCACCTTAATCCCAGCTCTCCTCCCTCTCTGAGCTACTTTCAAGTGTCTGCTCTGCTCTGTGGAAGAGGGGCCTTGACTGGGGATGTGTTTTTGTTTTCTGCGGTTCCTTTTTCCTCTGCCCCAACCTTAGCCTGCGCTGCTATTTCCTCAACAACATCCAAAGGAGGAAGCAATCATTGGTTTGAGAAGAATCTCTGAGCCAATGAAATGTCAGCTCAGCTATTATTTCCAGATGCCTAAAGGAGAATTATCCATAGATGGAGCAAAACCTCTGTTGACCAGAATATTTGAGAATGGGTAGGTAGTTACAGTTTTCTGGTGAATCAGGGTTATAATTTTGATTTATTGTTGAAGTTCTCTCTAAAGTATGAAACCTCTTTCTTGCCTTAGAATGTAAGGCCCAGTGAAATGAATTCTGTATTTGATGACTAAGAACCTTGCTTTCTAAATATCAGCCATAATGGTTAGTCCTATAGAAAGGCTGTATAGTGTGGCAGTTAGAACACTGAATTCTAGGAGTCAGAGGATGTTGGTTCCACTTTTGAGTGCAGTTGCATGTTAACAGGTAACTTTGGGCAGTGGTTTACCATTTCTGAGCCTCAATTTCCTCACCTGTAAAATGAAATTGTATTTTCTATTTCATTTTATTTTATTTTTGAGACAGAGTCTCTCTCTGTCGCCAGGCTGGCATGCAGTGCCACCATTTCTGCTCACTGCAACCTCCGCCTTTTGGGTTCAAGCAATTCTCCTGCCTCAGCTTCCCGAGTAGCTGGGACTACAGGTGCATGTCACCATGCCCAGCTAATTTTTGTATTTTTAGTAGAGACGGGGTTTCACCATGTTGGCCAGGATGGTCTCCATCTCTTGACCTCATGATCTGCCCACCCTGGCCTCCCAAAGAGCTGGGATTACAGGCAGCAGCCACCGTGCCCGGCCTGAGGTGGTGCCATTTTTATAAGATGGAGAAAGTATAGTTAAAAATGTGTACTGAACTCAGACCATTTCTTGGAAATTACTTACTTGAATTATCCTCTCATGCAGGCTTACTTCATTATTCTTTGCCTCTTTCTCCAAATAGCTGAGTGAAGGGAAAAAAAAATATATGATCAATCAATAGATTGAATAGATTGGATTTTGTGGGCCGAGGCTTTAATAATTTATAATTTGCTTACTAGAATCTTAATCGCTGAGGACATACTGTATCTGTCCAACCCATTCAAACCCCTTAGCTCCCAGTTGCAAACACCTAACCGATGCTGAGTCATATTTAGCAATGGTGCCAGTGCTGATGCCTTTGTCACCCTACCACTAGGCCAGGCTGTAGGCTCAGACAGGATCCTCACATTGACATCTCTGGACTAGCACAGTGCCTAGCATTCAGTGAGGGATTAGCAAATGGTAGCTGCTATTTCTGGTATCATTATTTGGGGCTACCCAGAAACTGAGGAAGACAGTGGAAATGAATGCAGAGTTTCCCATTCTGTTGCAATTGCTGGAGTTGTATGCAGAATCATGGTGAGGGGAATGTCAGATCAGGAAGATACCTTACAGATGAAGAAACTATGGATGGACAGTCCTACCTCAGGCCATATGCAAGTATAACCACTCTCTCTTCAGAAAGGAAAAAGTTTGTAGTCTCAGCTCAGTCCCTTCCCCCCATTCTTTCCCATCTGCCCATTGGCTGGGATTACTTCACCTGGTAAGGCTGAGGGTTTGGGATAGAGGAGGGACTGGCCTCCAAGGTAGGATTCCAAGCCTAGATGACTTGAGAGAACCTGGGGCCTTAATAAAGGAAAGCAGGAATGAATGGGGCCGCCAAGCTAGAAGGACAGCCGGAGGGCATCTAGCTAGGGACTGGGGCAAGGGGGTGGTAGTGGTGGCATATATGTCTCTCCCTGAAGATATCCAACCTACTCCCCAGCTTTGCCTAAGGATACTGGAGTTGTAGTGTGCTGGACTTGCCCCAGGGAATCCCTTTGGGGCCCCAGGATACAGGAAGAGCCAACTGGGTGCCCCAGGGCTGTTGACATCCTGGGTTAGTGATTCTGCAGACAGAGCTGAGCTGGTGGAGGTGTGTGTTGAGGGGGTGGGGAGCACCTATTGCGGAGAGAACTGTGCGGGGAGAGGCCAGGCAACTGGCTCACCCAGGATGGGACTGTCATATAGAAATATTCCCATCTGGATAGTTCTGGAGAAGCAAGTCTGGGTAATGATAAACTATGAATTTTATGCATGAGCTGAACATTGAAAAACTTCAGCCCCAAGCTCCCGGCTAGCATCTGAGCCAAATCCCACTCGCACAGCATTTAATCAGCTTCCTGACAGATCCCAGTAAAAGGGAGATGAATTTACGAGATTGATTAGCTAATACCCAAGTGTTATGCTTACTCTGTGATCCAAGAGCACCAGGCTGGGCCTCTAGACTTTCTGCTGCTCAGATTTTGCAGCTACTGCAATGGTAGGTGGGCTTGGGGGTTGCCTCCTGGAGAGGGGGGCTGAGTGAAGCTGTTCCAGCTTTCAGACTCCACAGCCCAGGACACCCTCCAATCTAGATGTATCTGGGCCTTGGGAAAGAGTTATTCTCTTCTTTGCCTTCCACTCCCTATTATGGCCTCAGCCAGTTTTATTATTTATCTCCATCTTATACCAGAGATGCCCTCTCCTTGTCTCTACCAATCCAAAGCACAACAGCCATTCAAGACCCATCTGGAGCCTCACCTCTTCTAGGAAGCCTTCCCTGGCTATCAAAATGCTTGGTAAGCTTTACCTTCTCCCAACTCAGAAGGCTCTGTGTCATCTGAACCAGAGATAACCACAGACCATGGTTAGAGCTAAATGAGAATTTAGCTAGTTCCATTCATTCTCATTTGTAAATGCTAGATTTATTTAACCACAAAAGTAATATATGCTTATCATAACAAGTCAAAAAATAGAGGGTTCGAGAAGTAATCTCCCTCTCAATCCTCTCAAATCCCATCCTCTCAGAAAACCAGTATTACAAGTCTCTATGCTCTATCTCTATGATCATATAGACATTTATATACAGCCCCTTTGTTTTACATGTAAGGAAACTGAAACCCGGAGAAGTAAGGTCACTTTTCCAAGAAAACATAGCTGACAAGTGACTGAGCTGGAAGTAGGACCCAGGTATCAGGCTCCCAGTTCCCAGGCCAGTGCAGTTGTGGTTTAGTTGTCTCCTCAGAGTTTTGTCTCCCCTAGTGAATTGTAAACTCAACTGAGGGTTAAAAAAAAACCCTCATCTGTTCTCTCTTGCATTTTCCACAACACCTAGCACAGTTTCAAGCATCTGGTCCAGGGTGTTTACTAAATGTTTGTCTCCTTGTTTTAAATCCTTTCTGAAACAAGACACAGTATAAGTAAAGAAAAAAAATGTTTGACTCAGTTCCTGGTTTTGCTAGACTGTAAAGCTGAGCCATGCAATCATACAGAAATTGATTGTTAAGATGGCTGGGTAAAAAGCAGCCGAGATCTCAAGTGATTGGTGACCGTGTGCAGATATCTGGAGGCAGAGACAAATATAGAGACTAAGCAGCTCAAACATGTGAGGGATTTGTGCTCTGTGCTAACAGAGCTGAGAATCTGGTTTGGGGTGGGGTGGGGGCAGTGCGAGAGGTGGGGAATTAGGCTTCTCAGAACCCCACTAAGTTCTTTGGCACCTGTCTCTCCACCCCACCCCTGAACCCATGGCCAAGTTGGCTGCTGCAGTCCTCCCAGTGCTGCTGAAGGCCCCCACTTGGCTGTGGCCAAGGGCTTAAGGCTCCTCTGTGCTTGAGTCTGGATAATCTGCTTCATGGCCTTTATACTTTTCTGTGGCATCACAGTGCTGGAATTTGTATGGATTTATTTGATGTATTTGTTTATTGCTAATCAGTTGTAAGGATATAGGAGGCTGGGCTGTAATTAAGGTCATTGCTTCCACCCATAGGGATTGTATCCCTGTCTTAGGGAGATGGGAAGGGGTTGAGAGTGGCTCCTGGCCACATCAACTGCTCTGGAGGAGGAACCCTTTGGAAAATCAAAAACATCAATTGAATTTTGAGCTGAAAAAAAACTTTCAAGATCATTTAATAAGATTATTAATGCCTCATGTTTACATAGCACTTCATAGTATATGAAACAACTAAATGTGACTCATTCCCTTCATTTTAAGTGTAAGAAACTTTTGTTTATATGTGAAGACCCTGACAACTGGATAGAAAATTGCTGTTAATTTCTTAGATGTGAGAATGGTATTGTGGTTATGTAGGAATGTTCTAATTTTTAGGAGATGACTGATGAAATATTGAGGGGGTAAAGTATCATGATGTTTGAAACTTTAAAATGCCACGTTTAGATATAAATAGGGGCTGGGCCGGGGAGCTATTGTTTAATGGATTCAGAGCTCCTGTTTGGGGTGATGGCAAAGCTCTGGAGATGGATGGTGGTGATGGTTTCACAACATTGTGAAGGGGCCTAATACCACTGAATCGTACACTTAAAAATGGTTTCATTCTTTTTTTCTTTCTTTTGCTGTTTCTTTCTTTCTCCTTTTCTCTCTTTTTCTAAAATCTCTTCCTCTTTCTTTCTCTTTCATTTTTTTCTTTAAAAAAAAAAAATTGAGTCAATTGGTATACTCATTAAAAATACTTTAGAAAATTGCCGTAACAGTAGCTATTTAGGTAACCATTTAGGCTACTTAGGAAGATGAGCTATTATCTCCTATTACTAAACAGAAAGCCTTCACGTCTGTAGAACAGAGACTACTGCAGGCAGAGTTTAAATTCCATAGATAAAACATAGTTTCAAGTCTGGCTGCAATTGCCAGTCTATTGCAAATCCAGAAAACTGTTGACTTATAACGTTTTACAAGCCATGCCTCTGCCTTTTCTGACCACACTAGATAATACGATGCCATCTCAGAAAAGTCCAATTTAAAATCATTACTTCTATTCATTTGCTATATCAATGTGAAAAACCTCAGGCTGGGTGTGTTGGCTCATGCCTGTAATCTCAACACTTTGGGAGGCTGAGGCAGGCGGATCACTTGAAGTCCGGAGTTCGAGACTAACCTGACCAACATGAAGAAACCCTATCTCTACTAAAAATACAAAATTAGCCAGGTATGGTGGTGCATGCCTGTAATCCAGGAGGCTGAGGCAGGAGAATCACTTGAATCTGGAGGTAGAGGTTGCAGTAAGCCAAGATCCTATCATTGCACTCCAGCCTGGGCAACAAGAGTGAAACTCCATCTCAAAAAACAAACAAAATAATAATAATAAATGAAATATGGCTGTGTACTATGCTTCTGTATAATGTACTTTACATATATTATTTCCAATCTTTAGAACATACTCGAGTTAGATAGTATCCATTCTATAGATGATAAAATTGAGGCTCAGGCAGATCAAATTACTCACCCAAAGGTCCTATTATGGCTAAGTAGCTTGACACTCTGTAGCACAAGAATCTTATCCCAGTGCTTTCACTCCTGACATTAGAGTCTAACTAGGTTTAGTTTCTTCTTGGCTTCATCATTCTTGATCTGCTTATTCAGCACCACTGAAGAAGATGAAAGTTCCAGAGAGAGGTAGAAATTAAATTTGAGCATGGAAAATACTTTGCCTTGTAATTTCAACAATTTAGTGTGAGTCAAGGTGGAGACAGAATTTCAAACAGTCATCTGATCCCAGTACCATCTCCCAGACAGTTCTATAGAAAAGTTGACTGACATATGGCTGCTGCTCCTATTTTCTAAGATTTGTAGGCATACACATTTCAGGGCCTCTACTTGTGAATTTCAATATTTAGGAGCCATTAAACCTAGTTTATCCTTTTTTATATATTCAAACTCTCTTTGCATACTCAATTCATTAGCTTTTATTCTGTCCACTACAGATTTAGAGAACAGCTTGTCTTTGCCATCTTTATAATTATCCTTCATATGGTCTAAAGCATCACTGTCCAAGAGAAATATACTGTGAGCCACATATGTAATTTTAAATTAACTAGTAGTCACACTTTTAAAAGGGAAAATTAAATAGGTTAGATTAACTTTAATAACGTATTCATTTCCTGTAGCTACTGCAACAAATCACCACAAACTTGGGGCTTAAAACAACAATATATGCATTCACTTGGAGTTCTGGAAGCAAGAAGTCCAATGTCAGTTCTACTAGGCTGAAATCAAAACGTCAGCAGGGCTGCACTTTCTCCAGACGCTCTAGGAAGAATCCTTCTTTGACTTTTCCAGCTTCTGGTGGCTGCTGTCATTCCTTGGCTTGTGGCCACATCACTCATCTCTGTCTCCTTCTTCATATCACTTTCTCCTCTGTATGTGTCTGACTCCCTCTACCTTCCTCTTATAAGGATACATGTGACTGCACTTAGGGCCCACTTGGATAATCCAGAATCATTTCCCTATCTCAAGGTTCTTACTGTCATCATGTCTTCAAAAATTATTTTTATAAGTAGGGTAACAGTTTAAGTTCCAAGGATTAAAGTCTGTTAGCTTTGAGGGTCATTATTCAAACTACTATAAAAAATATATTTTATTTGACCCAATATATCCAAGATGTTATTTCAATATGTAATCAACATTCTATACTAACTTTGCTAAATCTAGTGTGACTTTTGATGCTTACAAAAAATCTCAATTAGAATCAGTCACATTTCAAGATAGACAGCAGCACAGCAATAGTAGGGGACTTCAATACTCTACTGAAAGCACTAGATAGATCATCAAGACAGAAAGTCAACAAGGAAACAATGGACTTAAACTATACCCTAAAACAAATGAACTTAACAGATATTTACAGAAGCTTCTTCCCAACAACTGCAGAATGTACATTCTTTTCATCAGCATATGGAACATTCTCCAAGACAGACCATATGATAGCCAAAAACAAGTCTCAATACATTTAAGAAAATGGAAATCATATCAAGTAGCTTCTCAGACTACAGTGGAATAAAACTGGAAATCAATTTCAAAAGAAATTCTCAAAACTATACAAATATATGCAAATTAAATAATCTGCACTGGGGTTAGGGAAATCAAGGTGAAAATTTTAAAATTTTTTGAAATGAATGATAATAGTGACACAACTTATCAAAACCTCTAGGATACAGTGAAAGTGGTGCTAAGAGGAAAGTTCATAGCATTAAATGCCTACATCAAAAAGTCTGAAAAAGCACCAATAGACAACCTAATGTCACACTTCAAGGAATTGGAGAAAAAAGAACAATCCAAACCCAACAGAAGAAAAAAAAAAAAACAATGATCACAGCAGAATTAAATGAAATTGAAACAAAAAAGTACAAGAGGTAAATGAAACAAAAAGCTGGTTTTCTGAAAAGGATAAACCAAATTGATAGATCCTTAGTGAGATAAACCAAAAAAAGAAGAAAGAAGCTCCAAATAAGCTCAATTAGAATGAAGCTGGAGGAGGAGGATAGAAAGATGGCAAAATAGGAACAGCACCCCTCTGCAGCTCCCAGTGAGACCAATGCAGAAGGTAGGTGATTTCTGCATTTCCTACTGAGGTACCTGGTTCATCTCACCGGGACTGGTTAGACAGTGGGTGTAGCCCGCAGAGGGCAAGCAGAAGCAGGGTGGGATGTCACCTTACCTGGGAAGCACAAGGGGTCGGGGAGCTCTCTTCCCTAGCCAAGGGAAGCTGTGGGGATAGTGCTATCCAGCCCAGACACTATGCTTTTCCAATGGGAGAATGGGAGATTCCTTCCGATGCCTACACCACCTGGGTTTCAAGCACTAAACTGGGTGGCTATTTCAGCAGACACCAAGCTAGCTGCAGGAGTTTTTTCATATCCCAGTGGCACCTGGAGTGCAAGTGAGACAGAACTGTTCACTGCCCTGGAAGACAGGGAGCTGAGTGGTCTTGCTCAGCAGATTCCACCCCTACAGAGCCTGACAAGTTGAGATACACTGGCTTGAAATTCTTGCTGCCAGCACAGCAGTCTGAAGTCAACCTGGGATACTTCAGCCTGGTAGGGAGAGGGATGTCTGCCATTACTGAGTCTTGAGTATGCAGTTTTCCCCTCATAGTGTAAACAAAGCCACCAGGAAGTTCAAACTGGGTGCAGAATCCATGGCAGCATGGCAAAACCACTATAGCCAAACTGCCTCTCTAGACTCATCCTCTCTGGGCAGGGACTCTCTGAAAGAAAGGCAACAGCCCCAGTTAGGGGCTTATAGATAAAACTCACATCTCCCTGGGACAGAGTACCAGGGGAAAGGGGTGGCTGTAGAGATAGCTTCAGCAGACTTATATGTTCCTGCCTGCTGGGTCTGAAGAGAGCAGCAGATCTCCCAGCATAGCGCTTGAGTTCTGCCAAGGGACAGACTACCTCCTCAAGTGGGTCTCTAACCCCCATGCCTCCTGATTGTGAGACACCTCTGAGCAGGGGTCAACAGATGCCTCATAAAGGAGAGCTGTGGCTGGCATCTGGTGGATGACCCTCTTGGCTGAAGCTTCCAAAGGAAGGAACAGGCAGCAATCTTTGCTGTTCTGCAGCCTCTGCTGGTGATACCCAAGCAAACAGGGTCTGGAGTGGACCTCCATCAAACTCCAGCAGATCTACAGAAAAGAGGCCTGACTGTTAGAAGAAAGACCAACAAACAGAAAAGTATAACATCAACATCAACAAAAAGGACACCCATGTAAAAACCCCATCCAAAGGTCACCAACATCAAAGACCAAAGATAAATAAATCCAGGAAGATGAGGAAAACCAATGCCAAGTGGCTGAAAATTCCAAAAACCAGAATGCCTCTTCTCTTCCAAAGGATCATAATTCCTTGCCAGCAAAGGAACAAAACTGGATGGAGAATGAATTTGATGAATTGACAGAAGTAGGCTTCAGAAGGTGGGTAATAACAAACTCCTCTGAGCTAAAAGAGTATGTTCTAATCCAATGCAAAAAAGCTAAGAACCTTGAAAAAAGGTTGAAAGAATTGTTATCTAAAATAACCAGTTTAGAGAAGAAAGTAAATGACCCGATGGAGCTGAAAAATACAGCATGAGAACTTCATGAAGCATATACAAGTATAAACAGCTGAATTGATCAAGCAAAAGAAGAGATATCAGATATTGAAGATCAACTTAATGAAATAAAGCGTGAAGACAAGATTAGAGAAAAAAGAATGAAAAAGAACAAACAAAGCCTCCAAGAAATATAGGACTATGTGAAAAGACCAAACTTACATTTGATTGGTGTACTTGAAAGTGATAGGGAGAGTGGAACCAAGTTGGAAAACACTCCACAGGATATTATCCAGAAAGATTTCCCCAGCCTAGCAAAACAGGCCAACATTCAAACTCTGGAAATACCAGAATACCACAAAGATACTCCTTGAGAAGAGCAGCCTTAAGACACAAAATCAACAGATTCACCAGGGTTGAATTGAAGGAAAATTTGGTAAGGGCAGCCAGAGAGAAAGGTAGGGTTACTCACAAAGGGAAGCCCATCAGACTAACAGCAGATGTCTCTGCAGAAACCCTACAAGCCAGAAGATAGTGGGGGCCAATATTCAACATTTTTAAAGAAAAGAATTTTCAACCCAGAATTTCATATCTATCAACTAAGCTGTATAAGCAAAAGAGAAATAAAATGCTTTATAGACAAGCAAATACTGAGAAGTTTTGTCACCACCAGGCCTGTTGTACAAGAGCTTCTGAGAAAAGTATTAAATATGGAAAGGAGAAACCAATATCAGACACTGCAAAAACATAACAAAATGTAAAAACCATCAACACTGTGAAGAAACTGCATCAACTAATGGGCAAAATAACCAGCTAGCACCAAATAACAGAATCAAATTCACATATATCAATATTAACCCTAAATATAAATGGGTTAAATGCCCCAATTAATAAACATAGGCTGGCAAATTGGACAGAGGCAAGACATTTTCAGTGTGCTGTATTCAGGAGACCAATCTCACATACAAGGACACACATAGGCTCAAAATAAAGGGATGGAGGAATATTTACCAAGCAAATGGAAAACAAATAAAAAGCAGGGGTTGCAATCCTAGTCTCTGACAAAATAGACTTTAAGCCAACAAAGATCAAAAAAGACAAAGAAGGGCATTACATAATGGTAAAGGGATCAATGCAACAAAAAGAGCTAAGAATCCTAAATATATATGCATCAATACAGGAACACCCTGATTCATCTAGAAAGTTTTTAGACACCTAAAAAGAGACTTAGACTCCCACATAATAATAGTGGGGGACTTTAACAATGCACTGTCAGTATTAGACAGATCAATGAGACAGAAAATTTACAAGGATATTCAGGACTTGAACTCAGCTGTGGACCAAGCAGACCTGATAGACATCCATAGAATGCTCCACCCCAAATCAACAGAATATACATTCTTCTCAGCACCACATCACACTTATTCTAAAATTGACCACGGAGGTAAAACACTCCTCAGCAAACACAAAAGAATGGAAATCATATCAAACAGTCTCTTAGACAACAGTGCAATCTAATTAGAACTCAGGATTAAGAAACTCACTCAAGGAGTCGGGGGACCAAGATGGTCAAAAGGAAGCTTCTCCAGAGTGCAGCTCCCACCAAGTGAGACACAGAACCATAGGGATAACCATGTCTCTGAGCGAGGTACTGGGTTCGCCCAAAAACACTGGTTGAACAGCGGGAATAATCCCCCAAAAAGGTAATGAAAGCAGCCCAAAGGGGGCAAGCCAAGGCAAGGCAGGGCACTGCTCCACCTGGAAAGTAACACTAGTATCTGGCATGGAGGATCGGGGGGCATCAACCCCTTGGTACCCTGAATCAGATACAGCAATTCATTCTGAGACTTCAGCAGCACACAGATCAGGAAAATGCCACCTGGCTGAGAACTGCCCAGGGTTACAGACCTAGACGACAGCCCAGCTGGCAGCCCTGGCCAGATTGGTGCCTTGTCAGTGTAGACCAGGGTGGCGACTTGGACTAACACCAAGTAAGCTTGCAAAAAGGGACTGCCTATCCCACAGAAGGTAGAATTGAAAGCAGGGAGGGGGATATAGTCAGATAGGCTCCCCACAAACAAGATCCTGCAACTGGAATCCCTCTCCTGGGAGAGTTTTACAGTTAACACATCAGACGGAACTCCATCTGGGAGCAGCAGGCTCATTAGAGGAAAAGAAGCCTGCCATTGGGAAGATGGGGCTAATCCAATCAGCATAAGTGGAAACCAGGCAAAGAATAAACAGCAGCTTGGCTGAGATCGAGGCAGCCCAGCAGCACCTCCACAGGCAGACAATATACAGACTGTCTCATGTGGCACACTGACACCTGTGTTAAAAGAAAAAGCCTCATACAGGAGAAATAACCCCACCTTTAACAGAAAGGACGTCCACTCAGAGAAGAGGAGAAGAAACCAGCACAAAAAGGACAAAAACATCAAAGTCCAGAGAGATCACAACGACTCACCAGCAAGGCAACAAAACAGGTGAGAAAATGATTTTGACCAGCTGACAGAAGCAGGCTTCAGAAGATGGGTAATAACAGACTTCTCTGAGCTAAAATAAAACATGTTTTAACCCAATGTAAAGAAACTAAGAACCCTGAAAAAAGATTAGACAAAATGCTAACTAGAATAACCAGCCTTGAGAAAACATAAACGACTTGATGGAGCTGAAAAACACAGCACAAGAACTTCATGAAGCAAACACAAGTTTCAATAGCAGAATCGATGAAGCAGAAGAAAGGATATGAGAGATTGAAGATCAACACAAAAGTAAAAAGAGAAGGCAATAAAAGAGAAAAAAAGAGTAAAAAGAAATGAACAAAGCCTCCAGGAAATATGGGATTATGTGAAAAGAACTAATCTATGCTTGATCAGTGTACCTGAATAGGATGGGGAAAATGAATCCAAGCTGGAAAACACTCTTCAGGCTACTATCCAGGAGAACTTCCCCAACCTGGCAAAGCAGGCCAACATTCACATACAGGAAATACAAAGAACACCACAGAGATACTCGTCAAGAGCAACCCCAAAGCACATAATCACCAGATTCACCAGGGTTGAAGCAAAGGAAAAAATACTAAGGGCAGCCAGAGAGAAAGGTCGGGTCACCCACAAAGGGAAGCACATCAGACTCATAGCGGATCTCTTGGTAGAAACCCTACAAGCGAGAAGAGAGTGCGGGCCAATATTCAACATCTTTAAAGAAAAGAACTTTCAATCCAGAATCTCATATCCAGCCAAATTAAGCTTCATAAGTGAAGGAGAAAAAAAATCCTTTACAGACAAGCAATTACTGAGAAATTTCATTGCCACCAGACCTGCCCTACAAGAGCTCCTGAAGGAAGTATTAAACACACACAAAAAAACATCCAGTACCAGCCACCTCAAAAGCCCAATGACGCAATGACAAAATTGCATCAACTAACAGGCAAAACAACCAACCAGTAACATAATGACAGGATCAAATTCACACATAACAATATTAACATTAAATGTAAATGGCCTAACTGCCCCAATCAAAAGACACAGACTGGCAACTGGGTAAAAAGTTAAGACCCATTGGTGTGCTGTATTCAGGAGACCAATATCGTGTGCAAAGACTTACACAGACTCGAAATAAAGGGATAGAGGAAGATCTACCAAGCAAATGCAGAGAAAAAAAAAGCAGGAGTTGCAATTCTAGTCTCTGATAAAGTGGACTTTAAACCAACAAAGATCAAAAGAGAAAAAGAAGGGCATTACATAATGGTAAAAGGATCAATACAACAAGAAGAGCTGACTATCTTAAATTTATATGCACCCAATACAGGTGCACCCAGATACATAAAGCAAGTTCTTAACAACCTACAAAAAGACTTAGACTCCTGCACAATAATAGTGGGAGGATTTAAACACTCCACTGTCAACATTAGATCAACGAGACAGGAAATCAACAAGGATATCCAGGACTTCTATGCAGAACTGGAACAAGCAGACCTAATAGATATCTACAGAACTCTCCACCCCAAAGCCACAGAATATACATTCTTCTCAGCACCACATCTCACTTACTCTAAAATAGACCACATAATTGGAAGCAAATCAGTCCTCAGCAATGCAAAAGAACGAAAATGATAACAAACAGTCTCTCAGACAACAGCACAATCAAATTAGATCTCAGGATTAAAAAACTAATTCAAAACTGCACAATTTCATGGAAACTGAACAACTGGCTCCTGAATGTCGACTGGATAAACAATGAAATGAAGGCAGAATTAAAGATGTTCTTCAAAACCAATGAGAATGAAGACAGAAAATACCAGAATCTCTGGGACACATTCAAAGCAGTGTCTAGAGGGAAATTTATAGCAATAAATGCCCACATGAGAAGTGAGGAGAGATCTAAAAACAACACCCTATCATCAAAATTGAAAGAGTTAGAGCAGCAAGATCAAAAAAACTCAAAAGCTACCAGAAGAAAAGAAATAACTACGATCAGAGAAGAACTGAAGGAGACAGAGACACAAAAACCCTTCAAAAAAATCAATAAATCCAGGAGCCGGTTTTTGGAAAAGATCAACAAAATAGACAACTAGCCATATTAATAAAAGAGAAAGGAGAGAAGAATCAAATAGATTCAATAAAAAATAATAAAGGGGATATCACTGTTGAACCCACAGAAATACAAACTACCATCAGAGATTACTACAAACAACTCTATGCACATAAACCAGTAAGCTTGGAAGACATGAATAAATTCCTGAACACATACACCCTCCCAAGACTAAACCAGGAAGAAGTTGAAACCCTGAATAGACCAATAACAGGGGCTGAAGTTGAGGTAGCAATTAATAGCCTACCAACTAAAAAAAGCCCAAGTCCAGATGGGTTCACAGCCGCATTCTACCAGAAGTACAAAGAAGAGCTGGTATCACTCCTTCTAAAACTATTCCAAACAATGCAAAAACAGGGAATCCTCCCCAACTCATTTTATGAGACCAACATAATTCTGTTATCAAAACCCAGCAGAGACTCAACAAAAAAAGAAAATTTCAGGTCAATATCCATGATGAACATAGATGCAAAAATCTTTAATAAAATACTGGCAAACTGATTGTAACAGCACATCAAAAGCTTATCTATCACTATCAGGTAGGCTTCATCCCAGGGATGAAAGGCTGGTTAAACATACACAAGTCCATAAACAAAATCCACCACATAAAAAGAATCAAAGACAAAAACCACATGATTATCTCAATAGATACAGAGAAGGCCTTTGAAAAAATTGAACAGTACTTTATGCTAAAAATCTCAATAAACTAGGTATTGATGGAACATATCACAAAATAATAAAAGCTATTTATAACAAACCCACAGCCAATATCATACTGAATGGGCAAAAACTGGAAGCATTCCCTTTGAAATCCAGCACTAGACAAGGATGCCCTCTCTCACCACTCCTATTCAATATAGTATTGGAAGTTTTAGCCAGAGCTGTCAGGCAAGAGAAAGAAATAAAGGTTATTCAATTAGGAAAGGAGGAAGTCAAATTGTCTGTATTTGCAGATGACATAATTATATATTTAGAAGATCCCATCCTTTCAGCCTAAATTCTCCTTAAGCTGATAAGCAACTTCACCAAAGTCTCAGGATACAAAATCAATGTGCAGAAATCACAAGCTTTCCTATACACCAATAACAGACAAATAGCCAAATCAAGAGTGAACTCCCATTCACAATTGCTACAAGAAGAATAAAATACCTAAGAATACAACTAATAAAGGATGTAAAGGACCTCTTCAAGGAGAACTACAAACCACCGCTCAAGCAAATAAGAGAGGACACAAACAAATGGAGAAACATTCCATGGTTATTGTTAGGAAGAATCAATATCATAAAAATGGCCATACTGCCCAAAGTAATTTATAAATTTAACACTATCCCCATCAAACTACCAATGACCTTCTTCACAGAACTGGAAAAAAACACTTTAAACTTCATATGGAACCAAAAGAGAGCCCACATAGCCAAGACAATCCTAGGTAAAAAAGCTGGCAGCATCATGCTGCCTGACTTCAAGCTGTACTACAAGGCAATAGTAATCAAAACAGCATGGTACTGGTATCAAAACAGAGACATAGACTAATGGAACAGAATAGAGGCCTCCAGAGCAACGCCACACATCTACAACCATCTAAATTTTGACAAACCTGACAAAAACAAGTAATGAGGAAAAGACCCCCTGTTTAATAAATGGTGTTGTGAAAATTGGCTAGAAATGTGCAGAAAGCAGAAATGGACCCCTTCCTGACAACTTACACTAAAATTAACTC
>CAUYQU010024988.1:0-10286 GCA_963574635.1 Cheracebus regulus
TTCTAAAATCTCTTCCTCTTTCTTTCTCTTTCATTCTTTTTTCTTTCTTTTGCTGTTTCTTTCTTTCTCCTTTTCTCTCTTTTTCTAAAATCTCTTCCTCTTTCTTTCTCTCTTTCATTCTTTTTATTCTAAAAAAAAAAAGATATTATCTGGGTGTGGTTGTGGGTGTCTGTAATCCCAGCTACTAGGGAGACTGAGGTAGGAGAATTGCTTGAACCCAAGAGGTAGAGGTTGCAGTGAGCCATGATCATGTCACTGAACTCCAACTTGGGTGACAGAGTGTGGGAATTCACTCAGGTTGGTGGCAAAAATATTAACAGAAAAATAGTAGAGAAAGTTGTAGAATATAGTCTCAAACCCTTTTGGAAGGCCTAAGGTTTTTTCACAGTTTCAGTAGAAGTTTCAGCTGAAGGCAGCCTAAATCCCCCTTATATTTAGTTAATAACTAAAGCAAATAGCAAGGCTGTGTGGGGGAGTTTACCTAACTAACTTGTTTACTCATGTGGTCTTAAAACTAAGCTTTGATCTGGATGGCCCTCTCAGGGGGGAGGTCAGCCAGGGATATTACCCTCTGATGGTGTTTGCTTTGGGCATCATAACCTGTGCTTTGATCTTTAACCTCTAGTGGTGTCAACTCAAGCCTTTGTCAATTAAACTTTACTAAATAAATGTAAGCCTCACTGGTTGTGGAGGGCTAGTGTTTGTAACTGTTTACAAAACTCTCCAAGGTGACTGTAAGCCACCTGGATCCTCAGCCGAACTGGCAAAGCATAATGTTTGTGTGCCGGTGTACTTTATTCATCCGTCAATGAGTCAGGGTCTGCAGGACAGACCTCCACAGGAGATGACTCTGATAACAAAGCAAAACTCCATCTCAAAATAAAAAAAAAATGAAACTCAGGGAAAGGTTAGAGTCCCACTGCTTTGGGCAGGTGGAAGGAAGGCAGGAGAATGTCAGTGAGAAAGAGATTCTGTTGTCTGAAGTCTGCTTCTGAGGCCAAAAGCACCCCAACATTATAGCAAGCATTATGGGAGTTATGACCCAGGAACTGTGGATAAAAACCTATACCATATATACAATATATCATATTATGTATATGTATATATATATATATATATATATATATATATATATGATTTTAAAAGGGGTGCTGCTTTTATCATTCAATGAATTTAAGCTTTTTGTTTTAAGGGGAACAAAGGACTAAACCCCTGATAGAAAATGGTAGATAAGGGGTAGAATGTTTATCTTTCCCAGGTGAGAATAGGTATGTATCAAAGAACACCAGAGTTCTCCAAGACTCTACATAGAGCTGTTGTTTCTACCAGGGTCTTACATCTGCTATTTTCTGAATCTTCCCAATTCATAGATAGATAGATACAGATATATATAGATATAAATTTAGATAGATATGGTTTGCCTGTGTCCACACCTAAATCTCATCTTGAATTCCCACATGTTGTGGGAGGGATATGGTAAGAGGTAATTGAATCATGGGGGCAGGTCTTTCCTATGCTGTTCTTATGATAGCAAATAAGTCTCACAAGATCTGATGGTTTTAAAAAGGGGAGTTTCCCTGCACGAGCTCTCTCTTTGCCTGCCACCATCCATGTAAGACATGATTTGCTCCTCCTTGCCTTCCTCCATGATTGTGAGGCCTCCCCAGCCATGTGGAACTGTAAGTCCATTAAACCTCTTTTTCTTCCCAGTCTCAGGTATGTCTTTTTCAGTTGCATGGAAACAGACCAATACATATATATGTCACACCACAAAATGGCAGTCTTAATGTCAAAATTTACTTTTGGGCAACTCTGTCTTTACCAAAAAGGAAAAAAAATTAGCTGGACATGGAGGTGCACCTGTAATCCCAACTACTTGGAAGGCTAAGGCCTGGGGATCCCTTGAACTGAGTAGGTCAAAGCTGCAGTGAACTCTGATTGTGCCACTGCACTCCATCCTGGGCAGCAGGGTGAGACTCCGTCTCTAAAAAAATGATAAATTCAGAAAAACTATGTTAAAACAAGATTAAAATTTACTTTTAAAAAACGGACATAGTTTACCCTTTAGTCCAGTGTCTTTTCTGGATATAGTCGCTGTCTTAAAGGACAAAATGCGAATGAGATACTTAATCCTTATGAAGTTTGCCTTTGTAGTCATTTTTTTCTGGATGAAATTGATACTTATGAGATAAATGGCATGAAATTTAATTTCAAATGTTTATTTCTACCTTCTGCCACACACCTTCCAGTGGGGGAACATCTGTATCACTGTGGGTTTTAGTTCAAAGCAATTGAAGCTCTTTTTGGAATTTGGGAAAAATATATTGGAAAGAGATAAAAAATCCACCTGAGTATGAAGATAAACACTTGGGATCAAGTGCACACAAAGATATTTCTACAGGCTCCTGGAAGCCATTTGTCATCACACCAGTCTGCAGCAACGAGGCATGGGCCATCAATTCCATGGTCATCCCTTGCACAAAAGGCAACACCCTGACTAGGGAGGCTTAAGTCAAATGCCTGCTCCTTGGCCAGAGACCACATTTCACCCATTGGGCTTCCTAAAATGGAGACAGTTGACTTGGCCTACTTTAGCACTCAATTTCACACAGTGAAAGGGAGACAATTCCCCCAAAAGGAAATGTAGATGCTTCTATAGACTGAATGCCTGTGCTCCTCCTTAATGCATATGTCAAAACCCTAATCCCCTGTGTGATGAGATTAGGAGGTGGGGGACCTTTGGAGGTGATCAGATCATGAGAGTGTAGCCCTTGATAGAATTTGTGTACTTTTAAGAAGAGAAATGAGAGCTCTCTCTCTCTCTCTCTCTCTGTGTGTGTGTGTGTGTGTGTGTGTGTCTGTCATTCTCTTTCTCCTGACCTCTTTCTCTTTTTCTGTTTCTCTTTCTATCTCCCCTTTGACCATATGAGGATACAGTGAGAAAGAAGGTGGCTGTCTAAAAACTGTACAAAAGGCCCTTGCCAGAACCTGAGCATGGCAGAACCCTGATCTCAGATGTCTCAGCTTCCAGAACTGTAAGAAGTAAATTAGTTTTTAAAATTCACCCAGGCTAGGGTATTCTGTCACAGAAGCCCAGACAGACGAAGAAAGATGCAATGATGTCAAATTCAGTAAATCTTAAGAAGCCAAAATATGGAATTAAACATTAAGAACCATCACTTAATCAAACATTCAAACCAGTTGGTTTAGATATTTTCCTAGCTAGAACATCTGCCTTAATAAGAAACAACTTTTTTGACACAAGACCTCATGCATATGAGTAGATAATTCTATGGTATGTATGGTTATACACACTTTCCTATATAAAGCAAACGGCCTGAATGGGCTGGTTTCATGATGATTTGTGATAGGAGATTGATATTGTCCCTTCCATTACCCATTGAAATATAACTGCCTATTCATTGTGTAGTCCCAGAGAGCACTTACAAGATTTGAAAGATAAAATATAGTTTGCAGATAGGTTAAGTTAGTTATTTTACACACGTTGCTGAAAATCTAAGTGAATTTCACCTAATCCATTACATGGAATGAATCAGATTACATGTGACACTGCTCCTTTGTGACGAATGTGTTTATAAAATGTTATTCACACAGAATTATGGTAATCTGTCTGCCCAGTGGCTGGACCTTTGGCACTATATTTTCCTCTATCCATTCTAAATCATCATTTCAAAGCATCATAATACATGTAAATACTTCTTTCCCAACAGGAGATAAATAGGATATCCACACTCAAGTCACAATATTTTCCCCCAATGCTGTGATGAGACAGAGGAATCAACCCACCCTTCCAAAGCCCAGCAGCTCTCCAGGAAGTGAGTATTTACAGGAGATTATGAAATTGAGCACATTTACAATTCTGCATTGAATGTTCTCATTTTGAATGGTCTAGAGAGATTGACTCAATGGCTGTGTATCAAAGATATACCCCAAATGAAGTTGGATTTTTAAAAATCCTCTCCTTTTACAAATATCTTTCATTTATATTGCAATAAAAACATGCTTTTTGTAACCCATCTCATTCTATTACTTTAGTACAAGTGATATTTTGGTGCTGATTGTAGATGTGGTAAAACTACTTTCCACCTGAATGTTTTTATATTTATCACCATCCCTTTTCCCAAGGCTGCATGCTCTGCAATTCCATTTTTAGATCCACATTTTTAATCATGTCTCAGTATATTATAGGCAATTTCATAGACAAGGTGCTTTCAGCTCCATACAAATCTTGGAAGATTATGATATTCTCCCAAAGGTGGTTTTTCCTGTAAATTGATGAGATATTAATGTTTCAGGTATGAAGTTTCAAACATTCTATGCTAAAAGACTCTCTTAGTTGGAATATAAAAATACCTCAGCATTGGGCAATTAAACCATTATAGTCATTTAAACATAAGGGTTTTCCTGAAAATACAGAGGATTTCTTTGCAGAGTAGGGGTAGAGGGAGAAACATTTATATAAAAATTTCTCTTTCTTCTTGTCTGTCATCTCAGATGTGAGTGGGAAAAGAAGAAAAGGTTGCACCACTGCCCAGTAATTTCTTTATAGATCAAGTAAAAACAATCACCACAAACTCTACTGGAAGGTAAATACTTCTTCATACCACACAATGTTACGAACACAAAATGAGCTTTCCTCTACATTTTTGGAGCAGTATGTTTTATAAAAGTACCTTTTTTTGGTAGGGATGGGGTCCTGCTATGTCATTTAGACTGGTCTTATACTCTTTGGTTCAAGGCGTATTCCTGCCTCAACCTCCCAAAGTGCTGGGATTACAGATGTGAGTCACCATGTCCAACCTAAAAGCGTTTTTTCAAGAGCACTTTCTACTGTCCTTGATGATAATGACTCTTATGAGTATCTTTAGGTACCATCCTTGCCTACAAGAACACAGCACAAGGGAAGACCATGTAAAGAAATGGAAAAGTGAACTATACCATACAGTCTAATCCTGGAAACTGTTTGGAAATAGTTTCTCTTGGCAAAATTTGTCCAGATCAAATTTTGGTATGAGCTAGAATTTTTGACCAATGGGACACTCAGTGCATGCAATTGAAGACTATGGAAGATTTTCATACCTTGCTCTACTTTCTCTCTACATTTATTTTACTGAGAAATTTTAAATAATGGATTTGAAAGGAGAACTAACATGTGGAATGTCTTTGAACCTACCACTGTTTTGAGGATTCCTAAGGTTTCCTGAAGGATATTGAATGATTTATGTCAAAGCCTAAGTGATGAATTTGAACTATGAAGGTACAACTGATAATGAAAAAATCCATTCATCCTTTGAAGAATGTCCTCTAATACATAAGTACCCTGATCGAACTAGAGGCACTACAGCATATGTTATTAACAAGTATACATTGAGAAAACAATAATCAACCTGCAAATATCTTCTTTGAGAAGTGAATGGTCATGCCTAAGTACATCAGTAATATAAGCAAGAGTTACAGGCAATAGAAATGGGGTGTGAATCAGAGCACATTCAAGTTAAAATAAATGCACCATTATAAAGATACATGCACACCTATATTTATTGCTGCACTGTTCACAATAGCAAAGACTTGGAACCAACCCATCAATGATAGACTGGGTAAAGAAAATGTGGCACATATACACCATGGAATACTATGAAGCCATAAAAAAGGATGAGTTCATGTCCTTTGCAGGGACATGGATGAATCTGCAAGCCACCATTCTCAGCAAACTGACAAGAAGAACAGAAAACCAAACACCACATGTTCTCACTCATAAGTGGGAGCTGAACAATGAGAACACCTGGACACAGGGAGGGGAACGTCACACACCAGGGCCTGTTTTAGGGGTGGAGGGGTAGAGGAGGGATAGCATTAGGAGAGATGACAGGATGATGGATACAGCAAACCACCATGGCACTTGTATACCTATGTAACAAACCTGCATGTTCTGCACATGTACCACAGAACTTAAAGTGTAATAAACAAAGTTTTAAAAAATAAAATAAATGCACTATAAGAACATATCAATAAAGGAGTGTGGCATAATGAAATAAGAGAAATTTGTCTTATGATTTGTAGCAATTGTCTTCTACCCCAAAATAAGTTGGATTTGTGTTAGACAAATATGGCAGATTTAAAGGATATTCATAGAAGAAGCTAAAAATATTCAGTGATAAAATAACATTGATAAAGAGTACACCATGAGGGAGAATTGAGCTCAGAGACAGTAGTGGGCCAACAATTTACTGAGGCAAGGAGGTAATACAAATATAGTAATTCATGTCAAGAGTTAGGGGACAGGGAGTGAGGGCACTGGGGGAGTAGGTGATCTCAGTCTTTGAGAAGGCCGAGTTTAAGGAACACTTGACATATTAATAAGCAAAGCAGGGCCATGACAAGGGTGCCCTAGTCATGCCACTATGGTGAGATGCTGATAGGGTAAGAGCCTCATCTAAACTGCTCTAGACAGCCTCGTCCCTTATCCACTGCAAATGGTAGACATGGCATCACATTTGCCAAATTTTTCTTTTCCCCATCCTCCCTGTTAGTTTCCATTCACTAGTTGAACCTCTTGCACTTTTGTCATGTTGTAGAGACCTTGTTCATGTCTGCAGCTTGACTCCATATCATTTAAATAATTGGTGTTGCTAATTTTTGAGAATCTGATTTTTTTTTGTCATTTCTTTCTGCCTATTCCCATGCCAAACATTTCTCAGATGAATACCTTGATGTCTAAATACTTACTTTCTTCTTTTGAAGTCTTTATATATTTTAAAACTGTCCCACAGACAGGATACAAAATAACTGATGATGGCTCTTCAAAAGCATCAAAGTCATAAAATGCAAGGAAAAAGTGACACACTGTCACTGATTGGAGGAGAATGTGGAGCTATGACAAATATAATATGCAATCCTGGATTGGCTCCTGGCCCATAAAGAGAACATGATGTGGTTTGGCTCTGTGTCCCCACCCAAATCTCATCTTGAATTATAATCCCCACATGTTGAGGGAGGGACTTGGTGCGTGGTGATTGGATCATGAGGGTGATTGGACCATGCTATTCTTGTGATAGTCAGGGAGTTCTCACAAAATCTGACGGCTTTAAAAATGGCAGTTTTCTCCGTGCTGTCTCCTGCTGTCATGTAAGACATGCCTTGCTTCTCCTTCTTCCATAATTGTAAGTTTCCTGAGGCCTCCCCAGCCATGCAGAATTGTAAGCCTATTAAACCTCTTTTCTTTATAAATTACCCAGTCTCAGGTAGTATCTTCGCAGCAGTGTGAAAACGGACTAATACAGAACACTAGGGATAAAATTGTCAGAATTTTATTTAGATCTATAGTTCAGTTAACGACATTCTTTAATGATAATTTCCTGGTTTTTTAATTGTACTATAATGACAAAAGATGTTAACATTAGAAAAAGCGTTCTGAGGGGTGAGCAGAACTCTCTGTATTATTTTGGAAACTTTTTGGAAAGTCTATAGTTATCTTCAAACAAAGTGCTAAAAAATAAATAAGGGTTAAATTACCGAGAAAAAAAAAACATCCTGCAACTCTCTGGCATTTTACATGTGGGGCATGCATTCTTTTTCTTTTGTTTGTCTTATGGTTTTTTAAAAAAAGTTCTACAGACATTTACCTATATTCCTTACATGCTATGCAGATTATCGGGTTTTGTTTCAAGCTATTTTTATTGAACAGAAGAGCTTCATTCTTTTTTTTTTTGATGGTGATAAAATTCGCATAACATAAAATTAATCATTTTAAAGTGCAAAATTCTGTCACTTTTAATGTGTTCACAATGTCATGCAACCATCACCTCTATCTAGTTCCTAAAAATTTTCAACACCTTAAGAAGAAACCCCAGGCCAGGCTTGGTGCCTCATGCCTGTAATCCCAGCACTTTGGAAGGCCAAGCAGGTGGATCATCTGACATCAGGAGTCCAAGACCAGCCTGGCCAACATGGTAAAACCCTGTCTCCACTAAAATTACAGAAATTAGCCGGGCATGGTGGTGCACACCTGTAATCCCAGCTACTTTGAAGGCTGAGGCATGAGAATTGCTTGAACCCAGGAGGTGGAGGTTTCAATGTGCCAAGAGTGTTCTGCTGCACTCCAGCCTGGGTGACACACAAGACTCAGTCTGGAAAAAAAAAGAACCCCATATGTATGCGGCAGTTATTCCTTACCTCCCAACCCATTTTCACACCCAGCTCCTGACAATCACTAATCTCATTTCTGTCTCTATGAGTCTCTCCATGTGATTCACAGAAATGGAATCATACAATACGTGGCCTTTTGTGTCTGGCTTCTTTCACTGAGCTTGGTGTTTTCAGGGCTTATTCACATTTATGTATGCATCAGTACTGCACTCCCTTTTAGGGCTACATAATATTTTATTGTCTGGATAGAGCACAATTTGTTTATTTGTTCATCTGTTGATAGAGATTTGGTTTGTTTTCACCTTTTGGTCACTGTGAATAATGCTGCTAATCCCTGTTTCAGTTTCTGCTTTCATATCTCTTGGGTGTCCATATAAAGTTGGAGTTTCTGGGTAACATGTGATAATTCTGTGTTTAACTTTTTGGCCCTCATTGTATTTTGGACAGACATTCTGCTGGATTACTTACTTCTTCTATGGCTATACTACTCAACCATTTTGTAATGTTATAGTTTTGTTCTAAAAATATAAAATTATAGTCCTCCAGGGGTGTAAAGGATGTACATCAGGATTGTATTTTATAATTTTAGTCTCTTAGAACAATTATTGGTTATGGCTTTTTAGAGGATGCTGGATTTTCTTTTTGTATAGTTACCATATGATACGGTTACGCTTTGTTTCCCCACTTGAATCTCATCTTAAATTATAATCTCCATAATCCCCATAATCCTCATGTATCAAGAGAAAGACCAGGTGGAAGTGGTTGGATCATAAGGTGGTTCCCCCATGCTGCTCATATGATACTGGGTGAGTTATCACAACATCTGATGGTTTTATAACTGTTTGATAGTTCCTCCTGCATTCATTCTCCTTCCTGTCACTTTGAGAAGAAGATGACTGCTTCCCCTTCACCTTCCGTTATGATTGTAAGTTTCCTGAGGCCTCCCAAGACATGCTGAACTGTCAGTCAATTAAACCTCTTTCCTTTAAATTATTCAATCTTGGGTGTGTCTTTATTAGCAGCCTGAAAATGGACTAATACATCATCCTTACATACCATTGACAAGTATAACATGATCACATATCCGAGGTGTTTTAATCCACCCTTTATATTGATGAGTGTATACATTTTTATCAACAATATTTAAAAAAAAATTAAACAAAATAACTCAGGCCTACATTTTGCTTATGTGAGTATGAGTTCCATAGTAACCTCCAGGGTTGTTATCCTCACTGAAGAAGATATTTTCTGCCTTCCCTCTTGATACTTGTCTGCAATGGCTTCCACTAATCTCACTATATTCCTTTCCTCTACAAGAAATCTGTCTTTTTATGTTCTCCCATTTCTTCCATTAGGGCCACTTTCTGTTACCTTCCCTTTGTCTGTCTTGAATTCATTTAGGTAGCTGCCACTTCTATTCAAGTCTCCTGGAAGTAGCACATTCTGGTCAAAGAACTCCTTCTGATTAAGTAATTTGCTTTTCATGTATTTTTGTTTTGGTGGGCGAGGTGATAGTGTCTGACTCAGTCACCCAGGCTAGAGAGCAGTGGTGCAATCATGGCCCACCACAGCCTCCAACCTCTGACCTCAGGCGATCTTCCCACCTGAGCCCCTCCCAAGCAGCTGAGACTGCAGGTGTGCACCACTGCACCCAGCTAACTGTTTTTATTTCTATTTTTGTAGACATGTAGTCTGATTACGTTGCCTAGCTTAATCTCGAACTCCTGACCTCAAGTGTCCTCCCCCCTCAGCCTCCAAAAGCAGTGGGATTATAGGCATGAGCACCATCCCAGCCTTATTTAGGTTTATTTATATTTTCATCACATACATATTTATTTATATTCAATATTGTTTAAAATACATTTGCATATTTGTATATAGATACTTATATGTAAATATATTAGTAATATAAATATATTATTCTACTTTTCATTTTTTTTTTTTTTTTTTAAAAAGAATGAAAGAGAAAGAAAGAGGAAGAGATTTTAGAAAAAGAGAGAAAAGGAGAAAGAAAGAAACAGCAAAAGAAAGAAAAAATGAAAGAGAAAGAGGAAGAGATTTTAGAAAAAGAGAGAAAAGGAGAAAGAAAGAAACTGCAAAATAAAGAAAAAAATGAAAGA
>CAUYQU010024991.1:0-24718 GCA_963574635.1 Cheracebus regulus
AGCTGCTGGCCTTGGCTTCTGAACAAACTGCTTGCTTACTGATATTGGGAGTTTTCACTGTCTCTAACTGCTGACCTTGGCTTCTGTACAAACTGCCTGCTTGCAAAGATCCCCAGTCTCCCCCTTCCCCGGAAAATCCCCAGTCCCCCAAAAGTGTTGTTTAGCATAAAAGCCCAGTTCTCCCTCAACTCGGGGCCACGGGTTGGAGAGACATAAGTCCTCCGTGGTCGCTGGCAATAAAGACCCTGCAATTCGTCATACTTTTGTCTTGGTGCTGATCTTCTTATCTCGCTAAAAATACAACAAGGCCATTCCCTACAGTCCCATGTTCCAAGTCACTTTCTACAGCTTCATTCTCCAGCAGACTAAGTCTTTAGGTTTGACTGGGTAGACCTCAGCTCTGATTTGACCACCATGGACCTAGGCTCCTGGATTGTTCCTCTGCACACAGATCCCAGGGAGGTCCCTGAAGCCCCAGAATCTAGGCCAGTCTTTATGGACCCAGCCTCTAAGCTAGTAACTGCAAATTTGGAATTCAGGCTGGCATCAGTAGACACAGGCTAAAGAAAGATCTCCATGCCTCCAGATTCCAGGTCAGCCTCAGTGGCTTAGGCAACAGAACAGTGCCCATGGCAGTAGGCTTCAGGAAAGCCCCTCTAAAATCCAGGCTTCAGAGCAGCCCTACACACAAGAAGGCATTCTCCTCCAGATTACCTAAGGTCTAGGCCTGCTCTAACAGATCCTGGTGCC
This sequence comes from Cheracebus regulus, assembly GCA_963574635.1. Lineage (NCBI taxonomy): Eukaryota > Metazoa > Chordata > Mammalia > Primates > Pitheciidae > Cheracebus > Cheracebus regulus. The sequence goes on from CAUYQU010024991.1 coordinate 751, forward strand.
AGGCCAGGCTTTGTGGACTAAGGCACTAAAGTTTAACCCAGGAGATCCAGGCTTTAAGCCAGACTTCATAGACTCAGAACCCAGAATCAGCTCCATAGAGGTAATCTAGAGACTGTGGTAAATTTCCTGAGGCCTCCCCAGCCATGCTGAACTATGAGCCATTTAAACCTCTTTTCTTTATAAATTACCCAGTCTCAGATATGCCTTTATTAGCAACATGAGAATGGACTAATACAGTTTTCAGCTAAAATAGTATAAAACTAGAAATTAATAATAAGACAAGGTTTTTAATAAAAAATACAGAGAAATTAAACATTAGCTTTAAAAATACCAATGAGAAAATGAAGAAATTAAAAAAGAAAACAATATATATATGTATGTGTATTTTTAAGAAAAATGAGAATGGAGACACGACATACTGAAATGTATGGGATGCCACAAAGGCAGTTCCCAGAGGGAAGTTTCTAGCAATAAATGACTGCATCTCTAAGCTACAAGGTCTCAATAAAGAGCCTAATGTTACATCTTAAAGAATTAGAAGAAGAACAAACTAAGTACAAAAGTAGTCGAAGAAAATAAATAATAAATATCAGAGCAAAAACAAATAAAGACTGAGGCTAGTCTTTTAGTCTGGAGACTATAAAAAATAGAAAATATGAACAAAACTAAAAGTCTCAGTAATAATAAAATTGACAAGTCTCTAGCTGGACAAAGACTTAAAAAGAGTAGACTCAAACAAAATCAGAAATGAAAAACAAGTTACAAGTGATACCACAGAAATATAATGGATCATTAGAGCCTACTAAGAACAATTGTGCATCAATAATTTTGAAAACTAAAAGGAATGGATAAATTCCTAGGCACATGCAACATATTAAGACTGAATCAGGGGATCCCAAGATGGCTGAATAAGAGGCAGCTCTGGAAAGCAGCTCCCACTGAGAGAGACACAGAAGACAAGTGGTCTCCACAATTCCAAATGAGGTACCAGATTCATTTTGTGGGTCTGGTTGGACAGTGAGTATAAACCAAATAGGGCAAGTTGAAGCAAGGCAGGGCACTGCCCCACCCAGGAGGTATGCAACGAACTGGAGGACCCGGGATCTGCCCCTCTGGGACTTCGTTTCAGATACAGCACTCCACCCAAGTCCTTTACAACCCACAGAACAGGAGATCTTTGCTGGACTGAAAACCCTCGACAAGCTAGGCCTGAACAGGGCAGAACAGCAACTTTGGCCATGCTGGGGCTGTCAGCATAGATCTAGGAAGAAGCACTGGCTGACGTGAAAGCCAGAAAGTTGGCTGGTTGGAGCTACTCACCCCCCAAAAAGAAGGGGAACTGAAAGCAGGGAAACAGGTCATATGGCAGGAAGGGTTCCCCCCCAGCACAAAGCCCAGCAGGCTAAAAAATTCTCACTCCAGAGCTTCACACCCAGAACATCAGTTAGAGAGTGACCAGGAACGATGGAGTCTGGTGGGGAGAAGGGCAGACACCATTGCAAAAGCCTGCCTAATTTTCCTGAGTAAATAAAAGATGAAGAAGCTCCACTGAATCTGTGGCAGCCCAGCGGCACCTCTGCAGGCAGACAAATGAAAGGCCGCCTCCCCAGGCAGCTACCTGAAATCAAAGCTATATAAATCCAACAAGAGGGGAAGAAACCAGTGTAAGAAGAATGAAACCATCAAACACCAGAATGCTTCTCCCCCACCATGAGAACACAACCTCTCACCAGCAAGGGAACACAGCTGAATGGAGAATGAATTTGATTAATTGGCAAAATGATGAATTGACAGAAGCAGGCTTCAGATGGTAGGTAATAACAAACTTCTCTGAGTTAAAGGGACATGTTCTATCCCAATGCAAAGAAACTAAAAACCTTGAAAAAAGGTTAGACAAAATGCTAATTAGAATAACCAGCTTAGAGAAGAACATAAATGACTTGTTGGAGCTGAAACACACAGCACAAAAACTTTGTGAGGCATACACAGGTTCAATAGCTGAATAGATCAAGCAGAAGAAAGAATATCAGATATTGAAGATCAACTCAATGAAATAAAACAAGAAGGCAAGAAAAGAGAACAAAGAGTGAAAAAAAAAGCCTTCAAGAAATATGAGATTATGTGAAAAGACCTAATCTACACTTGATTGGTGTACTAGAAGATAACAGGGAGAATGAATCCAAGCTGGAAAACACTCTTCAGGATATTATCCAGGAGAACTTCCACAACCTATCAAGGCAGGCCAATATTCCAGTACAGGAAATACAGAGAACACTACAATTACACTCCTCTAGAACAGCAACCCCAAGGCACATAATTGTCAGATTCACCAGGGCAGAAACAAAAGAAAAAATGTTAAGGGCAGCCAGAGAGAAAGGTTGGGACACCCACAAAGGGAAGCACATCATACTCACAGTGGATCTCTCAGCAGAAACCCTAATAAGCCAGAAGAGAGTGGGGGCCAATATTTAACATCCTTAAAGAAAAGAACTTTCAACCCAGAATTTCATATCCAGCCAAACTAAGCTTCATAAGTGATGGAGAAATAAAACCCTTTATGGACAAGCAATTGCTGAGAGATTTTATTACTACCAGACCTGCCCTACAAAAGTTCCTGAAAGAAGCACTAAACACAGAAAAAAAAAATACCAGTATAGACACGGTAAAAAAGAACAAAATGGTAAAGACCAACAAAGCAATGAAGAAATTGCAGCAACCAGTGGACAAAACAACCAACCAGGAACAAAATGGCAGGATCAAATTCACACATAACAATATTAACATTAAATGTAAATGGACTAAATGTCCCAATCAAAAGACGCAGACTGGCAAATTGGATAGAAAGCCAAGAACCATGAGTGTGCTGTATTCAGGAGACTCATCTCACGTGCAAAGACACACATAGACTCAAAATAAAGAGATGGAAGAAGATTTACCAAGCAAATGGAGAGCAAAAAAAAAACAAAAAAAAAAAACAAAAAAAAAAAACAGGGGTGGCAATCCTAGTCTCTGATAAAACGGACTTTAAACCAACAAAAATCAAAAGAGACAAGGGTATTACATAATTGTAAAAGGATCAATACAACAAGAAGAGCTAACTATTCTAAATATATATGCACCCAATACAGGAGCACCCAGATACATGAAGCAAGTCCTTAATGACCTACAAAGAGACTTAGACTCCCACAAAATAATAGTGGGAGAATTTAACACTCCACTGTGGATATTAGACAGATCAATGGGACAGAAAATCAACAAGAAAATCCAGGACTTGAATACAGATCTGGACAAAGTGAACTTAATAGACGTTTACAGAACTCTCAACCCCAAATCCACAGAATATACATTCTTCTCAGCACCATGTCCCACTTACTCTAAAATTGACCACGTAATTGGAAGTAAGTCACTCCTCAGCATATGCAAAAGAACAGAATTTATTAAAAACAGTCTCTCAGACCACAGTGAAACAAATTAGAATTCAGGATTAAGAAACGAACTCAAAACTGCACAACTTCATGGGAAATGAATAACAGGCTCCTGAATGTTGACTGGATAAACATTGAAATGAAGGCAGAAATAAAGATGTTCTTCAAAACCAACACGAATGAAGACACAACATACCAGAATCTCTGGGACACATTTAAAGCAGTCTCTAAAGGGAAATTCATAGCAATAAATGCCCACATGAGGAGCAAGGAGATATCTAAAATTGACACCCTATCATCAAAATTGAAAGAGAAGCAAGATAAAAAAACTGAAAAGCTAGCAGAAGACAAGAAATAACTAAGATCAGAACAGAGCTGAAGGAGATAAGTTACAAAAAAAACCTTCAAAAAATCAACATATCCAGGAACTGGTTTGTTGAAAAGATCAACAAAATATATAGACCACTAGCCAGACTAATAATAAAGGAAAGAGAGGAGAATCAAATAGATGTAATAAAAAATGATAAAGGGGACATCACCACTGATTCCACAGAAATACAAACTACCATCAGAGATTACTACAAAAAACTCTATGCATACAAACTAGTAAATCTGGAAGAAATTGATAAATTCTTGTAGACTTGCCCTCTCCCAAGACTAAATCAGGAAGAAGTTGAAACTTTGAATAGACCAATAACAAGGGCTGAAGTTGAGGCAGCAATTAATAGCCTACCAACTAAAAAAAGCCCAGGTCCAGATGGGTTTACATCCAAATTCTACCAGATGTACAAAGAGGAGTTGCTATCATTCCTTCTGAAACTATTGCAAACACTATAAAAAGAGGGAATCCTCCCCAACTCATTTTACAAGACCAACATCATCCTGATACCAAAACGGGGCAGAGACACAACTAAAAAAGAAAGCTTTAGCCCAATATTCATGATGAAAATTGACTCAAAAATCTTCAATAAAATGTGGACAAACTGAATGCAACAGCAAATCAAAAGGCTTATTCATCATGATCAAGTAGGCTTCATCCCGGGGATGCAAGGCTGGTTCAACATACACAAGTCTATAAATGCAATCCATCACATAAACAGAACCAAAGACAAAAACCACATGATTATCTCAATAGATGCAGAGAAGACTTTTGATAAAATTCAACAGCCCTTTATGCTAAAAACTCTCAATAAACTAGGTATTGAATGAACATATCTCAAAATAATTAAAGCTATTTACAACAAACCCACAATAAATATCATACTGAACTGGCAAAAATTGGAAGCATTCCCTTTGAAATCTGGCACAAGTATGCCCTCTCTCACCACTCCTATTCAATATAGTATTGGAAATTCTAGCCAGAGTAATCAGACAAGAAAAAGAAACAAAGAGTATTTGATTAGGGAAAGAGGAAGCCAAATTGTCTCTATTTGCAGATGATACGATTGTATATTTAGAAAACCCCATTGTCTCAGCCCAAAATATCCTGAAAGTGATAAGCAATTTCAGCAAAGTCTCAGGATACAAAATCAAAGTGCAGAAATCACAAGCATTTCTATACACCAATAACAGACAAAGAGAGCCAAATCAAAAGTGAACCCCCATTCACAATTGCTACAAAGAAAATAAAATACCTAGGCATACAACTAACAAAGGATGTAAAGGACCTCTTCAAGGAGAACTACAAACCACTGCTCAATGAAATAAGAGAGGACACAAACAGATCAAAAAACATTCCATTGTCATGGTTGGGAAGAATCAACATCATAAAAATGGCCATAGTGCCCAAAGTAATTTATAGATTCAATGCTATCCCCATCAAGCTACAAATGACCTTCTTCACAGAACTGGAAAAAAACACTTCAAACTTCATATGAAACCAAAAGAGAGCCCTCATAGCCAAGACAATCCTAAGCAAAAGAACAAAGCTGCAGGCATCATGCTGCCTGACTTCAAACTATACTATAAGGCCACAGTAACCAAAACAGCATGGTACTGGTACCATAACAGAGACATAGGCCAATGGTACACAACAGAGGCCTCAGAAGCAACACCACACATCTACAATCATCTGATCTTTGACAAACCTGAGGAAAAAAAGCAATGGGGAAAGGAGTCCCTGTTTAATAAATTGTGTTGGGAAAACTGACTAGCCGTTTGCAAAAAGCAGAAACTGGACCCCTTCCTAACACCTTACACTAAAATTAACTCCAGATGCTTTAAAGATCTAAACATAAGACCTAACACCGTAGAAAACCTAGGCAAAACCATTCAGGACATAGGCATAGGCAAGGACATCATGACAAAAATGCCAAAAGCAATGGCAACAAGAGCCAAAAAAACCAAATGAGATCTGATTAAACTCCAGAGCTTCTGTACAGCAAAGGAAACAATCATTAGAGTGAATTGGCAACCAAGAGAATGGTAAAAAATTTTTTGCAATCTACCCATCTGACAAAAGGCTAATATCCAGAATCTACAAAGCACTAAAACAGATTTACAAGGGAAAAAAAAAACCCATTCAAAAGTGGATGAAGGATGTGAACAGATACTTTACAATAGAAGACACATATGAGGCCAACAAACATGAAAAAATGCTCATCATCACTGGTCATTAGAGAAATGCAAATCAATACCACATTGAGATACCATTTCACACCAGTTAGAATGATGATCGTTAAAAAAATCAGGAAACAGATGCTGGAGAGGATGTGGAGAAATAGGAACACTTTTACACTGTTGATGAGAGAGCAAATTAGTGCAGCCATTGTGGAAGACAGTGTGGCAATTTCTCAAGGACCTAGAAATAGAAATATCATATGACCCAGCAATCCCATTACTGGGTATATACCCAAAGAATTATAAATTGTTCTATTATAAAGACACATGCACATGTATGTTCATTGCAGAACTCTTCACAATAGCAAAGACCTGTAACCAACCCAACTGTCCATCAATGATAGACTGGATAAAGAAAATGCGGCACACATACACCATGAAATACTATGCAGCCATAAAAAATGATGAGTTCATGTCCTTTGCAGGGACATGAATGAAACTGGAAACCATCATTCTCAGCAAACTGACACAAGAACAAAAAACCAAAAACCACATGTTCTCACTCATAGGCGGGTGATGAACAATTAGAACACATGGACACAGAGAGGGGAGCATCACACACTGTGGTCGGTTGGTGGGGGCTAGGGAAGGGACAGTGGAGGGTACAGAGGGTGGGGAGGAATTACGTGGGGAGAAATACCAGATATAGGTGATGGGGAGATTAAGGCAGCAAACCACCTTGCCATGTATGCACCTATGCAACAAACCTGCATGATCTGCATATGTACCCCAGAACCTAAAGTACAATAATAATAATAATAAAAGACTGAATCATGAAAAAAGAGAACATCTAAGAAGACCAATAGTAGGTAAATAGATTGAATCACAATAAAAAGCTTTACACCAATGAAAAGCCTAGCAATCAATGGCTTCTCTGGTGAATTCTAGCACACACTTGAAGAACTAATGTCAAATCTTCTCAAACTCCATAAAAAAATTGAAGAAAGGGACTATTTATGATGTCAAGGCCAGCAACTTGATACACAGAACCGGGACACTAGAGGAAAAGAAGATTACAGGCAAGTATTACTGATGAACATAGATGCAAAGATTCTCAAAAATACTATACAACCAAATTCACCAAAATATTAAATGGCTCATTTACCATAATCAACTAAAATTTATTCTAAGTATGTAAGGATAGTTTAACATATACAAATTTCTAAATGTGGCGTGCCACATTAATAAAACGAAGGGCAAAAACTGAATAATCCTTTTAACAGGTGCAGAAAAAGTTCTTGAGGAAATTCAACATGCTTCTATGATAAAAACTCTCAACAAATTAGGTATAGAATGAATATAACTCAATACAGTAAAGGTCATATATGACAAATTCATATATAGCATCATACTTACTAGTGAAAAGATGAAACCTTTTTCTCTAGAATCAAGATGACATTAAGGATGCCCCCTCTTACCACTTCTATTACACATAGTCCCAGAAGTCCTAACAAGAGTAATCAGGCAAGAGACAGGCTCAGAAGCCATGTAAATTGGAAAGTGAGAAGTTTTCTTCCTGTTTGCAGGTGACATTGGCTCATATAAGAAAATCCTAAATACTCCAATTACTTATAACTAATAAATAATTCTGGAAAAAATAGCAAGATATAAATCAACATTCAAAAATTAGTAGTATTTCTACACATGAACAATGAACTATCGAAAAAGAAATTTAAAAAAAAGCCATCCCAATTACAATAGATATTTTAAAAATAGAAAACTTCAGAATAAAGTTAACCAAAAAAATGAAGGACCTGTATATAGAAAATTATAAAACATTGATAAAAGAAGTGGAAGAAGATACAAATAAATGGAAAGATGTCACGTGATCATGGTTTGAAAGCATTAATATTGTTAAAATTTCTATATCAACCAAAGAAATTTATAGATTCAATAAATTCCCTACCAAATAACAATGCAATTTTTTTCCAAAATAGAGAAATAATCACAACCTTTGTATAGAACCAAAAATGACCCTAGATAGCCAAAGCACTCTTTAGTAAAATGAACAAAACCAGACAGATCACACTACCTGACTTCAAAATAAACCACTGGCATACAAGCAGACACATAGACCAATGGAACAGAATGGAGAACCCAGAAATGAACCTACATATTTATAATCATTTGATTTTTGTGATGAGCAAACATTGGGAAAAGAGTACTCTCCTTAATAGTTGGCGCAACTGGATATTCATGTGCAGAAGAAAGAAACTAGACCTTTGTCTTAGACCATATAGAAAAATCAACACAAAATGGCAAAAAGACTAAAATGTAAGACCTGAAAATTGTAAAACTACTAAAAAACACATGGAAGAAAAGTTCAGTGATAATGATCTGGGCAATGAATTTTTTAGATATGAACCCAAAAGCACAGATAACAAAAGCAAAAATAAATAAAACTGCTTTAAGTTAAAAATCTTCTGCACAGTCAAGGAAACTTTCAAAAGAGTAAAGAAACTACCTACAGGATTGGAGAATACATTTGCATGTCTAATATATAATGAGGTTAACATCCAAAATATAGAAAATTCAGACAACTCACCAGCTTAATTTGGACTTTGGATATTGTTTGTTTGATTCTGCCAAGTTTTATATAAAAATTTAATTCCCAATGTTGGAGGTGGGACATTGTTGGGAGGTGTTTGGGTCATCGAATTGGTTTCCTTATAAATGGCTTAGTACCATTCTCATAAGGGTGAGTTCTCACTCTTAGTTCCTATAAGATCTAGCTGCTGAAAATAGCCTGGTGTCTCCTCAACTCTCTCTTGCTTCCTCTCTTGCCATGTGTTCTGTACACTCAGTCTCTCCTTCACCTTTTATTATGAGTGGAAACATCCTGAAAACCTCACTAGAAGCAGATGCAGGCACCATGCTTTTTGTGCAGCCTGCAGAATTGTGAGCCAAGTAAACCTTTTGTCTTTATAAATTACCTAGCCTCAATTATCCCTTTTTAGTAGCACAAAAATGAACTAAGACACAATTTAATAATAAGACCCCCCCCAAAAAAAAAACCTCAATTAAAAAGTGGTCAACTTGTAATCCTAGCACTTTGGGAGGCCAAGGTAGGCAGATTGCAAGGTCCTTCACTACCCTTCACTATCAGCTCATTCCTCCGTGGCTTTTGTGATAACAGAACCACCATAATCTGGTTGCCAATAACCCAGAGAGTGAAAATTACAACACAGATAATCCTAAAGACTGAAAGGGAGTCACTGGAGTTAGATGATTGGATAGAACCAAACAGAGTGGCAAACTAGAAAAAATATTCACATTGGAAAGACACCACTGACAGGTCTGAGAAGAGGTTAAATACTGAGATAGTTAAACTGTCAAGAGTGAGAGAAAATACTCTCTCATGTAATGTGTTACCCTTCCCTGAAAGACAATTCAAGTAGGAGTCAAACTTTAGGTGGGGATCAAATGTCTGACAAATGGTGATAGCCTCTGCACCAAAATCATAGTCTTTTACTATGATGGGTATGTTGCTATGTGTGGGATATGATAGATCCATAAGTGAGCATTAGCGGCAAGCTACGTAGTGAAGGCTCCATCTGCAAGTCGATCCCGGTTAATCATATCAGAAAAAAAGACCTAACCATGGCATTTACATGAGTAAGAGAGATAGTTCACACAATAGCAATGAGCTGTTTCCACAGATTACAGCTCCAAATAGCTGAATGTTTAATCTACTTGTCTGTAATTTTTCAAAGGACAGAATAACATGTATAATAGCAATGGCAATATCCAAGAATCAGTTAAAATATAAATTTCGCCAAGTGGAGTATTTATTACAAGTAGACGAATGACCTTAAGTTTTGTGGACTCAGCAATGCAACCAAACCATATTTTGGTTCTGCATAGCTTATGCTAAAGTTGAGTAGTTTCACCAAACAGTCCAGGACATAATCTTGAGTTTTAACTAAGCCAAACCACAAGTGAACTCGATCTAGACATTTAGAGGAACTTCTGTGAATCAAGAACTTTACTGAGCCAGTGGTTTTCATTTACATAGTGCAGTAGAGGTTAAAGTTTCCCTCAGAGAGACAGATTCCACTTTTTCATGGAAATGTAAATAGCCACTGAAGCAAGAGCTTCTACATTTTTTAAAGGAAAGGTAGTTGGTGCCTGAGTTTAATAGGTGGCACTATTGGACTGGAAAATTGTTCTCAGTACTCTTGTAACCAGTAAGAATTTCAATAAAGCTATGATTTTTCTCTCTTTTCCTTGGATAATATATTGTTTATATCTACTTGACAGGGAACAGGAAGACAAGTGGAGTGAGGCCATGGGTAGGGTTCCACCAGCACCTCAATATAAGTGGTGGCAGTTCTTAAATATGAGAGTCCCCTCTTACACTTAAGTCATGGACAAAGGTAACCATGAAACATATCGATACTAACTGTGTGTTCAGTAGTGGAGACCAGAATAAAAATATATTGAATTTTCTCTTATATTCCCACCTGTCACGTCAGTTTAATTTCTCTTCTCCACCTGCAATTTACTCAAAATTCTTCATTTGATTTCAAGCATCCCCTTTTCTCATTAAACTTGCTTGGATACCAACTTTGGAGTCTGTACTAAACAGGGCTATACTAATTTGAGTTGCTACTTTTGATATTCACCTACATCTGGATGAGAATGTGGGGACTTCTGTCTCTTCTGGGAACAAATAGAGCTTGTCCACACTCTAAAACATGTTATCTTTAAAGCAACTGAGGTTGAGGTAGAGATGAATGAGGGATCAGAAGATACAAATTTGAGAGGGGCTTCATGCTATTAATGATCATGGCACATTTCCTTTCAATATCTTTGTTGGTATGCTACTCACATCTTAACAAAACACAATTCTAATGTCTTTGATCCATTTAAAATTCTCTATTGGACAGTAATTGCTTTCAATGTTTATCTCACCTTTAGATACACCTTAGACCAGGAGCCACAATCATATTGCTTCTGGATTGGGCCATTAGGCTTGCTAACCCATTGTCATGATAATATGCTTTCCTTTGTCTATCCAGAGAAGAATAATCAAAAGCAAAGGCACTAAATTTCAGTCATAACTTTGTTGCTCAGCCTCTCTACATTCATTTAACTAATTCATTAAAAGCCATTGCAGTGGGCGATTTTAGTCCCCTACACATACCCTCCACTTGGGTGGGAATATTCACTAACAGATCCTAAAAGTTCTTTCATATCTTTGAACCTAGTCCTAAAGATCACTGAATTTTTCCTCCTAACAGTCATGTCTCTGGTAGCATTTCATCTTTATTGACAAAGTCAATTTTGTGAAGTATCTAAAATGTTTACCAATTTTTAAGCCAACATTTTAGCCTGATTTTAAGCATTTGTATCTAATTTGGAATAATAGAAAATATTAGTCTTTTTCAACAAATATTTCTTTGATGTTAAAAGTTTTATTTAGGAGAAATCATGTATATCTTTGAATATTGTAAGTTGATTTTATCTCTTTAACTTTTAAAATTTATACATTGGTGTGTTTCTATTCTATGGTGGTTTTGGTCCATGTTTATAAAAGTAAAATATTTAAAAGTCTATATGTTCTTTTTCTATACTACAGGTACATATGTATATGGGTGTGTGTGTATGTGTGTGTATATATATGTACATACATATACACACATATATATATGTATATATATACACACACATACACACACACCCATATACATATGTAACTGTAGTATACATATATATACACACACACATACACACATATACATACACACATACACACATATATACACATATATGTATACATACACACATAAATGTGTATATATATGTATATATACATATATATGTATGAATATGTATATATGTGTATGTATACATACATATGTAACTGCAGTATAGAAAAAGAATATATAGATACATAGATATAGATATATATTATAGAATATATAGATATATAGAATTTATAGATATAGATATATTATAGAATATATAGATATACACACATACACACACATATATGAGTTTTAAAGTATTGCTATTTTAAAATTTGAGTGCATACAGACAAAAATATAAATACATTTTTAAAATATGTAATTCATTGAATTATATATTCACTGTTGTGTAAATTCTCACTGAATTTTAATTTCATAAAATACAGGACATTTATTCATTAGTGACTATACATCTAATTCATTCATACTCTAAAAACTATAGATATATGAGTTTATTTCCCAGAGGGAAAGCCCTAACTTTGCAGGATAGTAAAGAGAAAACTTCAAATCAATTTAATCTATTAAACAAAGTACAATTGAATAAATAAAACAGTTTCATTGCATGATTCATTCTTGTTAAGATAAATTTCCTGTCCTTGGAGATTTTCTTTCCCTCTCTTTGCTCCTCTCCCAGATAACAGGAGAATTTAAGGACTGGGAAAGGAGAACTCACATAACCTCCTAGTGAGATATGGTTTGGCTGTGTCCTCATGAATCTCATCTTGAATTGTAGTTTCCATTATCCCCATGTGTCATGGGAGGGACACAGTGAGAGGTAATTGAATCAGGAAGACAGTTCTCCCATGCTATTCTTGTGATAGTAAGTTCTCATGAGATCTGATCATTTTATGAGGAGCTTTACCCTTTTCTCAGTTCTCATTATTCTTTCTCCCGTCACCATGTGAAGAAGGACATATTACTGCTCCTTCGTCCATGATTGCATGTTTCCTGAGGCTTCTGCAACCATGCTAAACTGTGAGTCAAATAAACCTCTTTTTTTAAAAAATAAATTACTCAGTCCTGGGTATTACTTTATAGCAGCATGAGAATGACTAACAAAGTAAATTGGTATGGGGAGTATGGGGGCACTGCTGTAAAAATACACAAAAGTGTGAAAGCAACTTTGGAACTGGGTAACAGGCAGAGATTGGAACAGTTTGGAGGGCTCAGAAGACAGGAAGATGTGAGAAAGTTTGGAACTTCCTGAGACCTGTTGAATAGTTTTGACCAAAATGCTGATAGCAATATGGACAATAAAGTCCAGGCTGTGGTGTTCTCAAGTAGAGAGAAGGAACTTGTTGGGAACTGGAGTTACGGTCACTCTTGCTATGTGAAGAGACTGGTGGCATTTGCTCTTGCCTTAAATCTCTGTGGAAGTTACAACTCGAGAGAGATAATTTAGGGTATCTGGCAGAAGAAATGTCTAAGTGGCAAAGCATTCAAGAGGAAGCAGAGCATAAAAGTTTAGAAAATTTGCAGCCTGATGATGTGATAGAAAAGAAAAATCCATTTTCTGAGAAGAAATTTAAGCTGGCTGGAGAAATTTACATAAGTAACAAAGAGCCAAAGACAAGCCAAAGACAATCACCAAGACAATGGAGAAAATGCTTCCAGGGCATGTCAGAGATCTTCATGACAGACCCTCTAATCACAGGCCTGGAGGCCTAGGAGGGAAAAATGATGCTATGGGCCAGGTGCAGGGTCAGCCTGCTCAGTGTAGCCTACAGACTTGCTGCTCTGCGTTTCAGCTGCTCCAGCCATGGCTAAAAGGGTCCAAGGTACAGCTCAAGGTGTTGCTTCAGAGGGTGCAAGCCCCAAACCTTGGCAGCTTTCATGTGGTGTTGGGACTCTGGGTATGCAGAAGACAAGAATTGAGTTTTGGGAACCTCTGCCTAGGTTTCAGAGCATGTATAGAAACATCTGGATGTCCAGGCAGAAGTCTGCTGCAGGGACAGAGTTCTTATGGAGAACCACCTTAGGACACTGCAGAAAGAAAATGTGGGGTTGGAGCACTCATACAGAGCCCCACTGGAACAGTGCCTAGTGGAGTTTTGAAAAGAGGATCACCATCCTCCAGACCCCAGAATTAGAAATCCACTGACAGTTTTGTACTGTGTGCCTGGAAAAGCCACAGATACTCAATGCCTGCCATGAAAGTAGTTGGGAGGGGGCCTCTACCCTGTATATCTACAGAAGTAGAGCTGTACAAGGCCATGAAAGACTGCCTATTGCATCAGCATTACCTGGATTTGAACAGGGAGTCAAATGAGATCATTTTGGAATATTAAGGTTTAATGATTACCCTATTGGATTTCTAACTTGCATGGGGCCTGTGTCCCCTTTGTTTTGGCCAATATGTACTATTTGGAACATATTTATTTGCCCAATGCCTGTACCCTCATTGTATCTAGGATGTAACTAACTTGCTTTTTATTTTATAGGCTCATAGGTGGAAAGGACTTGCCTTATTCCAGATGAGACCCTGGACTTGAACTTTTTGGGTTAATGTTGGAATGAGTTGAGATTTTGGGAGATGGGTGAAAAAGCATGATTGTGTTTTGAAGTGTGAGAACATAAGATTTGGGAAGGGCCAAGGTGGAATGATAAAATTTGGCTGTGTCTCCACCCAAATCTCATCTTGAATTTTAAGTCTCATAATCCCCACGTGTCATGGGAGGGACCCAGTGGGAGGTAATTCAATCATAGGAACAGTTTTCCCCATGCTATTCTTGTGACAGTAAGTGCTCATGAGATCTGATGGTTTTATAAAAGGCTTCCCCTTTACTCATTTCTCATTCTTCTCTCTTCTACCACCATGTGAAGAAAAATGTGTTGCTTCCCTTTCTGCCATGATCGTAAATTTCCTGAGGCCTCCCCAGCCATGCAGAACAGTGAGTCAATTAAACCTCTTTTCTTTATAAATTACCCAGTCTCAGGTATTTCTTTATAACAGCATGCTAATAGATTAATACATAGTGTCAGATAGATAAGCTCTCATTTTCCTACACATAGGTCTTTATGTTTTCCTCTGGTTCCCCTGATTGCTGAGATAATGCTCTTTGGTTACCTTATGCCAAGTCATCCTGCTGGCATCACATGACAAAATGTGTGGCAAGTTCTCTTACTTTGATTGGTGTCCTATGACTGCTTCTACTGAACTACCTCCTCAGCAATTGGTGGTGGTGTGTATACTGTGAGACTGCACTGTAATATTCTGTTGATCCTAAGGCAGAATGGTCTACTTAAGAATCATCAGCTATAGGATCACTTCACACCACTGAGACATCTCTCCTGATAAGCTAACCAATAAGCACCATCAGCTACTTCTCATATCCCTCTTCAGAACATGTGAAAATAAGTTGAGAATATATAACAGTTTTAAATTCAAATTGCAATATTAGCTATGTGACAACATATTCATTTTAAGCAAACTTTAGCATCTTAGAATAAAATATGTACCAAAAACCAAAATATAGTCAATAGTAAAATCAGTAATTTATCCATCATGAAGCTTATGTATTAAAACATATTATTGGGCTGCTAGATAACTATATAAAACCCTTTTAGGAATTGTATCCAAAATCTAGTTCTGAAAAAAGCTCCTTTTTTGGCCATTTCCGAGCATCTGGAACAAGATACTCTTATTTGCCATTTTAGCACTTTAATGTGTGGAAAAGTCTTATTCATCAGTCACTTTTATCTTTAATCGAGAACATGCTGTACATTTTATATGAAAATTAAAGTGCAAAGCTTATAAATAAATAAGTCAGTTTGTGAAATAATATAACAATTTCACAATAAAGTGAATAAAGAGATTGTTTACTGACTGAGATAGAGGAGTAACTATGCTTGTTTCCAATAAGTGTCACACCTTCTTAGAGACTAGATTGTATTATTTAATGCTACGTTAGAATCGTGTTTTCTAGAGTGATATTTTATGTTTCTGATAAACAGTTGTGAATTCCTTTGTAAACTCTGCAACATTGTATTTTCTGCAGTGAACATTTCTGTTAGTGACAATTCAGCCATAATTTAATTTCAGAAAAGAGAAATGCCAGCCAGAACACAATTATATATACATCCTATTTTTCTAAACTGCAGTAATAAGAAATTTTAACATCATTAATAACTTTTAAATTTAGGCAGACGGAACTTTGATTTAATGTTTCATCTGAAAACCACCCCATGCAAACATGAATGCTGCATAAAAACCTGTGAAAAGAGAATACATTTTTATTTTATAATTCTAAATTAGATTTTTTAAAAACTGAGGCTAATGGACATTTTTGTTATGCATTTGTTTAATTTCTTTTAGAAAGACTTTGACCTGCATATATGTTATGTATTTTTTAAATTTATGATTAAAAATGTATTTGTATTTGATTACATTCTTGAAATAGCAACCATCCAATGGTCTAATGAGACCATAATTTTAAATCATATTTTTAACTTATGTATTTTTGTTAAACATTGTGTCTTTTTAATTTAAAAATTATGCCTATTTTTTCAGGGAAAATATCTGAATTACAAAGTCATAAAATGACTATATAGATTTTAATTAAATATAAAACTGTTTTTTAATGTTGGAATCTATAATTTCATTAATGATGGAGAATATGGGGCAGCTTACTCAACATACATTACACAATTGTACTCACATACTTTTATTAAACTAATACTCCTCTGTTATTGTCAATTTTCATAACTATTGTTCACACAGGGACTTGTTCCTCTAGACTAGGCATTAACAAACCAAATCCTTTGGTCTAAATTTATTCTCAAGCCTGTTTTTGCACATAATTTGAGTGAGAGTGTTTTTTAATGCTTTTGGAATGTTGAAAAAAGGAAGAGGATCAAGGGGAGGGGCAGTAGGAGATAAACGGATATCAGAACAAGAAGAAAAAAGAAGAACAAAAGCCAGAAGAAACAAAAGAAGGATCAGGAAGGGGAAGAAGTTAATCATATGTGATTTTACAGGCTAAATTATTGACTGTAGACATTTAAAGAAAAGTTTTGCTGATGTCTGTTCAAGTATCTTGCCAGGACAGACTCTTCTTCAGCACTCAGCATCAAATGCCATAAGTTTACCTAAACCTATACCTATCCTTTCCTTTTTATCCGATCACAGTGAAAAAGGCATACATTTCTACATGATTCTGTGGTTAATTCTCTGCTGTATACTCAAATTCCTCTCTCTAAATTACCTTCTCCATCAATTTTTTGTGTTCTAAACTTTTAAATCACCACTTTCCCATCACCAATGAATCATACTATCCTTGTGAAAAAAATCTACTAAGTGTGAGAGTCATAACTTCTACTTTCATATTTATGTCTGACTTCTGACTCCACGACTTTCCCAGTATGACAGTGTTTTTGAATGTGTATTCTCTAGGAGTTCCAGGGTCCCTTTAAAGGGTGCATAGCATCCTCCTTTCAAACTACATACCTGTGTGTGGCAAGATTTTCCTCATATACTTAAACCAAAGCGTCATATAACAAGATACTGGATGTAGAAGTAGATATGAGAATCCAACTATCTCCTTGTAAGTCAGAGTTTATAAAGGACTATGAAAATATATAAAGCAATAACAGCTTTCACATAATTTCCCATTTGAAAAATAGAGTTATGCTTTTACAAAATATATTATTTATAATAGTATAATGGGTTTTAAAAGCTAGTGTAAAATAAATCAACATGTTTTTAAAAACTCTTAGCTTTAATTTCTAATAAATATTGATCTGTATAACCTATATAAACAAAAATAACTTCATTTCCTGAGACAGGAAAGTTTGAGAACCACTGTATCATAGCATAGATTCAAGCTAAGTGGAAACCAGACCACAATAGATCTGTCCAGACATGGGAGGCAGAGTCTCCAATTGTCTCTGATATTGATAAAATCACCTCTTTCACCCAGTTGTCTTCGATATTAACACAATGCCTTTCATGGAGTAAGTGCTTAATAAATATTAATGAACACTGATATAATGCATAAATAAATTGAATTTATAAATGAATACATAAATCAATCAATACAGTTCAATAGATTGAATCGATGATGAATTAGAGATGCATTGTGTGTGAGCTGTGGTGGTTTTAAAAAATACAATAGCTGTTTATATTATTTGATTGAACAAAGGAACAAACAAAAACATATGTGCCACAAATTAAGAAGTTGTCATTGTCTTACAATCCCTCATACATTCATAACTTTGAATTTTCCTCTCTTGTCTGCTACTGGGCATGCACTAAGATGCCCACTACCAGATCCAGATTTGAGTGCTAACATGACTGCTACTGATCTGCATTATTCCTCTCTCATGTTAGGCCTTCCATAATGTTTTGTTAATAAATGTATGATCATATATATTTTTACTGGAGATTCTACATTTTGGCAGAAACTTCCATCTTAAAAAAAATGCAACCATATTAAGCACATTTGTATACAATTTTGAAGAACAAATCAAATTTTGAGTTATTTAAAAAATAACATTAACATAGAAAAAAAGAGGAGGAAAATAAAAATAACATGACATAATTTATTTTAACATTCTTTTATAATGAGAAGAAGAATCCAAATCAGGGCAAAAAAGACCCTTAAAATTTTCAGGATGACCTTCACTTTTCTCCTCATTCTGCTAACAAGCACACCTTCGAGATATAGGGGGTTTGGTTCCAGACCACTGCAATAAAGCAAATGTGTCAGTAAAGTTAGTCACAAAGAGCATTTAGTTTCCTTGTGTTACGGTAGTCCAGCAAGTGTGCAATCGCATTATGTCTAAAAAGGCAATATACATACCTGTAATAAAAATATTGATTAAGAATGCTAACAGTTATTTGAGCCTTCACTTCTTTTTGCAGTGGAAGGTTTTGCCTTGACGTCGATGGCTGCTGACTTATCAGAATGGTGAAGATGAAGGATGGAATAGCTGTTGTAACTTCTTAAATTAAGGCACCAGTGACGCTTGTTGCATTGATTAACTCTTCCTTATACAAATGATTGTTCTGTGGCATGCAATGCTCTGTGGTAATATTTTACCCACAGTGGAACTTCTTTCAAAATTTAATTCCTTCAACTCCTATTGCTGCTTTATTAACTAAGTTATACAATGTTTTTAATCTTTTGTTATTATTTCAAAAGTGTTTACAACATCATTACCAGCAGTAGTTTTCATCTCAAGAAACCACTCTATTTTTTTTCATTTATAAGAAGTAAGTCTACATATGTTAAGGTTTTACCATGATATTGCAGCAATTCAGTTCCATCTTCAGGCTCCACTTCTAATTCTAGCTCTCTCTATTTCCACCATATCTGCAGTTGCTTCCTCCACTAAAGTTTCACACCTCTCAAAGTTATCCATGAGGTTGAGAAGCAACTTCTTCCACACAACTACTTTTGATATTTGTGTCTTCTCCTATGAAGCATGAATGCTGTCAATGGCATCCTGAATCATAAATCCTTCCCAGAAGTTTATCAGTTTACTTTGCCCAGATTCATCAGAACAATCACTTTCTGTGGCAGCTATGACATTATAAAATGTATTTCTTAAATAATAAGACATAAACATTGAAATAACTCCTTTCTCTATGGTCTGCAGAATAGATATTGTCTTACCAGGCATGGAAACAACACAAATCTTTTTGTACCTCTTCGTCAGTGCTCTTGAGTGACTAGTTGCATTGTTAGTGAGTGGTAATACCTTAAAGGAATCTTCTTTTCTGAGCAGTAAGTCTCAGGAGTGGGCTTAAAATAGTCGGTAAACCATGCTGTAAGCAGATGTGGTTTTCTCTAGACTTTGATGTTCAATTTGTAGAGCACAGGAAGAGTAGATTTAATATCATTCTTAAGGGTCCTGGAATGTTTGTAATAGTAAATGAGCATTGGCTTCAACTTAAAGTCACCAGCTGCATCATCCTCTATTTCGTTTTCTCTTTAGTTTTGAGTGAAAATCCTAGATTGTATCTTCTTTCAACATAAGGCTATTTTACCTGTGTTGAAAATCTGTTGTTTAGTGTAGCCACCCTCATGGGTTATCCTCTCAGGATCTTCTGGATAACTCGCTGCAGCTTCTACAACAGCACTTGCTGCTTCACCTTAAACTTTTATGTTATGGAGACAGCTTCTTTTCTTAAACCTTATGAACCAAGTTCTGCTAGCTTTCTTTACTGCCGTGGCTTTCTTACCTCTCTCAGCCTTCATAGAATTGAGAAAGTTTAGGGCCTTGCTCTGGATTATGCTTTGGTTTAAGGAAGTATTGTGGCTGATTAAATTTTTCCAGACCACTCAAACTTTCTTAATATCCACAATAACACTTTCATTTTCTTATTATTCATGGGCTCACTGGAGTAGCACTTTTTAATCTCTTCGAGAAGTTTTTTTTGCATTCACAGTGACTGTGTGGTGCAAGAGACAGCTTTCAGCCTATCTCCACTTTCTACAGACCTTCTTCAGTAAGCTTAAACATTTCTAGCTTTTGATTTAAAGTGAGAGACATGAAAAGTGTTTCTTTTACTTGAACATTTGGAGGTCATTGTAAGCTTATCAACAGGACTAATTTTAATATTGTCATATCTCAGGGAAAAGGGAGGTCCAAGAAGAGGAAGGATAGAGGAAGAACTGGTGGATGAAACAATAAGAACACACAACATTTACAAATTATTTGTCATTTTATATGAGTATAATCCATGAACTCCAAAATAATGCAATGATGATACCAAAGATCACTGATCACAGATCACCATAACAGATACAATAATAAAAATTTGAAATATTGCTAGAATTACCAGATGTCACACAGAGACACGTGCCAAACATACGATGTTAGAAAAATGACATACATTAATTTGTTTTGTGCAGGGTTGCCACAAAGCTTCACTCTGTAAAAAAAAAAACTCAATATTTGCAAAGTAGAATAAAATGAAACCCAATAAAAAGAAGTATGCCTGTATTTCCATGCATCTATTAAAATATTTAGAAAAACAATTCAGCCATTTGGTAAAAACCATCTTTTTGATCAACAGGGATTTCATTTCTTCTCCTAATTGTGGAAAATGTATCATGCAAAATTATTTGTCAACCAGATAATTTTAAACCTTCCTACTTTTTTTAAAGGAATGCCACTGCAATTACTATTAAAACAATATATCCAGTGATTTAAATATTTTAATGATGAAATAAGGCTACAATAGCCAACTCATTTTATTTAAGAAAATATGGTGCTAAAAACAGCAAACACAAACTGTTAGCAAAATCAATGAAAAAATAAATGTCTCAAGGCAAATTTTAACTCGGAACATTGAATATAAACCACTTCAGTTTGCCTTCGATGTTTAAAGAGATGTATTTAAGAAGCTGATGTCTATTGAAACCAGCATTTAGTTTGTAGACAATGCCATGTCAACTCTTTCATTAGATGTAAAACATCTTAATCTATTAACTACCTTCAATAAGAAATGAAACACATAAACTCCAATAATTTCAAGGGCATATGTTTTAAATCATATTCAGTCTCACAATAAAAATTTTTCATATTAATGAGCATTCAAGCATCTGAAAATAGTCTTCCTCTAATTTTGTGGCTCCTTTTCCCAAAGTACTTATGTTTTGCTAATTAAAACAACATAAAATTCTGGCTAGAAAAATTTGCACAAAAGGTGGACAAACTCAGTTGTGAAGACAGGTCTTGGAAACTCAAGTGAACTAAGGTGCCCATCACTGTGCAAGTAATGGCTGGCAGAAATTATGCTAATAAGAGATGACATTTTGAGCAACATGAGTCAAAATCTTAAGAACCCATATGTGTATTAGCATTATCCGGTAATCCACATGAATAGATATTATCTTGGTTCATTCAAAAAATACATTCTGAGGTCGAATTTCTGTTTGCAATTAGTATCAGTTCAAGAATATGAAATGAAGCAAGAATATATACACTGTCAGAGCATTCAATTTTAGATATGAGAACTCTATTTTAGAAAAAAGAAAATGACAGGAGGGAACTTACACAATCTAACAGCAATTCTTTTCCATTCTATTTCTAAAATATACTTCTATGTTGTTCATTTCTCTCATACACACTCTACCATTAAGAGGGCCAAGTCTTGTTCATCACCCAAGGGGATGATTTTTCAACAGCTTTTATTACTTATAATTTTGTATTCTCCCACGTATTTTGGCAAAGCAGAGTGATGGCTGAAAAATCTAAAAATGATGCTTTCATGATTCTCCATTAAAATGCTCCACTAAATTCTAAATAGATACGAAATAATATCAAAAATCTTTACTATTCTATCCATATCCTGCAGAGATGAGAGTTAACCTGACTGAGCCTCCTGGCTCATGCCTGTAATGCCAGCACCTGAAGAGGCCGATGCAGGTGGATTGCTTGAGGTCAGGAGTTCCAGACAAGGTTGGCCAACATGGCAAAACACCATCTCTACCAAAAATATAAAAATTAGATGGGCATGACCCTGTCCCTGTAATCTCAGCTCCTCAAGAGGCTGAGGCAGGAGCACTGCTCGAACCCAGGAGACGGAGATTGCAGCGAGCTGAGATAGCACCTCTGCATTCCAGCCTGGGTGATAGGGAGACTCTGTCTCAGAAACAAACAAATAAAGAAAGAAAGTTAACTTACAGAAATGATCATGCAGATTTGTTCATTTTATGGAAATATATAATCATTTTTATACCATTCAATTTAAGTTAGGTCATATTAAAGTAACAATAGACACAAAATTCTCAGTGGTATTGTCAGAGGCTTTTGAACCAAAACAACTCCCTCTTGAACAGGAGCTGAGTAAAATGAGGCTGAAACCTACTGGGCTGCATTTCTAGTAAGTTAAGGACTTCTTAATCACAGAATGAGATAGGAGCTTAGCACAAGATACAGGTCATAAGGATCTTGCTGATATAACAGGTTGCAGTAAAGAAGCCAGTTAAAATCCACCAAAACCAAGATGGTGATGAGAGTGACCTCTGGTTTCCTCACTGCTACACTCCCACCAGTGAGATGGCAGTTTATAAATGTCAGGAAGTTACCTTATATGATCGAAAAAGGGGAGGCATGAATAATTTACCCCTTGGTTAACATTTAAGCAAGAAATAACCATTAAAATGGGCAACCAGCAGCCCTCCATGCTGCTCCATCTATGAAGTAGCCATTCTTTCATTCTTCTACTTTCTTGAGAAACTTGCTCTCAATTTACTCCATGGACTTGCCTAGAATTCTTTCTTGTGAGAAACCCAAGAACCCTATTTGGGGATCTGGACCATGATCCCTTTTCCATAACAGTAAATAACCACACATTCAGCTTCTTACTGATATAACAACTTTGTTATAAGTTACATTCGAGGCTTTAAAGAAAAATTTGATATGGCTGAGGACATATTTTCATCTGTGCATGTCATGGCAGAGGGTAAAAACAGCATTGATAGAAACCTCTTGAATGCTATAATATTTTAAAATACTATTTCTTATATATAAGAATAAATGTTTTGTTCATATTTCTTACATTTAACAATATATTCATGTTTAAAATACATTATTTGAAGTGCTTCGAACTAGTTTTCACTCAGTATCCATGGAGGAATGGTTCTAGGATGCCTACAGATATCAAAATCTGCAGATGTTCAAATCTCACACGAAAAATGATGTAGTGTTTCATATAATATATACACATGCCCCTGTATACTTTAAATCATCTCTACATTATTTATAAAACTAAATACACTGTAAATACCACATATTTATTACACAGTTTTTTGTAATTATATTATTTTTAATTTTTGTATTTTATTTTTATTTTGGTAAACACAGTATTTTCTATTTGTAGTTGGTGAATTCACAGATGCAGAGGGCTAACTGTAATTCTCTTTGTTTTATTCAGAAATCTGCAAGCTAAGTATGACTATTGTGCACTATGAAGGTGGGGTGATAAATCAATGTTGTAAAATTAAAATCACTCTAAATACTATCTAAAATGATGAAATAATAACAATAGCAACCAACAGAATGAGAAAAAGTTTTTGCAATCTACCCATCTGACAAAGGGCTAATATCCAGAATCTATAAGAACTAAAACAGATTTACAAGAAAAAAACAAACAAGCCCATTCAAAAGTGGACAAAGGATATGAACAACACTTTATAAGAGAAGACATACATGAGGTCAACA